>JAANSK020095463.1:0-16194 GCA_011763485.2 Isoetes engelmannii | reverse complement strand
GTCATCTAATCGTCATAGGTCCCAGAAGGGATGTTGCCAAAAGGGTATGACGTTAAACTACTAAATTAAAATTAAAAATTAATTATTTCATGGAAAGGAATTCACAATAATGAAACAAGGAAGCTCTCCAACCAAATGTTCCCTTCAAGTGACGAAGGTTCCTATGTGACTTATTGAAACTTAAACTATTTGTTGTCAATGATATTAAAGATAGTTGTATAAGTTTGGAATAGGCGTCAATCTGGCCTCCATAAATTTAGTTCAAGGGAAAACACGTGTGGACCTGATACGTGGAAGGCAAAGTTGACGCGCTAGAATATGGCTTATAAGACCATTGACAAGTGTTCATATGTTGTCACGTGCGCACAAATCTAAGACGGAAGAAAATTCCCGGAAAATGACCTAGGGGAGGTGGCCCAATTACGGACCACGTCCCAATAGCTGACCAGTCAAGATACCTAAAAATGGACCAGGGAAAATCGCCGTTGAACTTCTGTTTTTGCAGTAATGAACTTCTGTTGTCTACCAAGCCGCGGAAGGTCTATCGAGCCACCATGGCCTGTTTATGCGCTTTTATTATTTTGGGCTTGACCCGCAATAGGGCCATTTAGTGATTCTTTATAACTTAAGGCATTGAAACTTTGTATAGAATTTTGTGCAAGAAAAAAAGTGAATTTGTTGCTGAAAAAAATATTTAGGCTTCTTTAGAGCTCATATTTTTTACTAATTCAACTTGCTCGGTAAATTAAACAAATTATCTTGGCTTTTAATTCTAGAATCCTAAAGTGGTCCACAATTGGGCCACCTCCCGTGCAACTTCATAGACTAGACCGCCGTGATAAATTTTTTTGTATATATATAAAATGTGATGCAAGGTAGACGATCGAAATGCAGGGTAATAGACATCGCAAAATTGTGGACAATTTTGCACCATATCTCGAAAAGAATTTTGCCACGTTTAACCTAAAATCCTCTAGGGCTCAAACCCGTTATCAGCCAGTTTCATTATCGGGAGATAAAAGATGGCCATGTCCGCCATCGCTCTTGTGCCGATTTCCGTCGTATGCTCACGCCTTTACCCATTATCGCCTCCTTGCACTAGTTTTAGCAATGCATTTTCCCAAAGTGGGAGTGTATCAATGGGCTCTAGGAGCTTGGTCCGAACTCCTGCGAAGTTTCAGCGTTTCCAGCAGGATGGCGCTGGCGATGAATCTTATCAACAGCTTCAACTAGAGAGCATTTCACAGGACGAGGGCAGGTTGCTTTATGCTTGCAGTTTTCTATCCAAGTTTGTTTGTAGTTCTGTTGTTTGTTATGGGAAGACATACGACATTATTTTGTTATATTCAGTGTACTCCCGCAGGACTTGGAAGGAGCTGTAGAGCAATCTAGCAGGTGTACTCAATCATATCTCTCATCTGGTGGCGACAGAGCTATAGTAAGATTATGTACTTAGTTGTTTTACATTTTGCATTTTATAGATTATGCTATTAATTCATATCCGATTGAATGGATTCAAGCAAGTAGAAAAAGTTAGTTTTTTATAATTTGTCTTCGTATTCTTGTTCTTCAGTTTGAGTAGTTGTTTATGCAGCTGGCCGAACTACATTGCTGAGAGCAATTGCATGTAGTAAGTTAAGCAGTTGCACAAATTGTTATGACTTTACCAGCCTTTCATTGTTCAAGCGTCTATAATGAAGGTTAAGATAGTCAAACATCTCATTTGCTAATGAACCATAGTTCTGTAATGCAGCTTAGAGAGTTATTGTGCACAACCTTTTGTGTTTCTACTTCTTTGTGCAACAGTAGTTTTGACAATATTTTACTGTAGGTGGAGCTATTGGCGCCTGAATTAGGGAACCTAGATGAAGAGGGTGCACAACAACGTCTTTGGGACCTATCAAAGTTGTTCCTTGATTTGCTCCAAACTAGCCTGGAGTCAAAGGTTTGTATCTGGTTCAGGGTTATATAAATAGATCATAACCACATAAGTTCCAACGATTTCTCTTAGTGGAAATAGCACATAAAATGCAGATAATTATGGAGGAGGTTTAAAAAAAAGAAAAGAAAAAAAAAGAAATACATGTGTGTATTCAGAACTTGATCCACAAGCTATTTGTGTTAAGCTGGCTTTATTTAGGCTTCTCTGCTTTTTTGCGTTTGTAATCATTTGATATGCAGCTTGTGTGTAGCGATTAAAAGCTATATTTTCTGATGCGGGAACTGCTGCACTACTTAAGCATCAATGGGCAGATGCACCCTTCCAATTTGCCAGGTTTGATACCTTCTTTATTGTGTTTGCTTTTCTTCTTTTTAGGATTCTGCATTACATTCTTATGATATGATCAGATTATGAAATCTTCTGAAGCTCCCTATTGCACTGTCATTTGGAAGTACTGTTGGGCCAATGTTGGGAATTAATTTTATTCATTTCCTCTTTCTTCTAGATCATGCACATAAAAGTAAAGTTGGATAAATTGATTATCATCTCAAGTTCTAATATGTCTTGTGTTTAAATCTGCAGTTTAAGTGATAGAAGACCTGTTTCTAAAGAAGATGACGTAATCATATTGGTTGCACCAGATTATCAAATGCTAGCTGATGTAGAACGCATTGCATCACTTTGCGGAGATGAGGAAGAGGTAGGATGTCTTTTTAGACAATGTCTGTTAAAAGTCAAAATACTCCCAACTCTTTGTTGGTATGGTCCATGGTTATTGTCCAATTCATGTACAGAGGCATCATTTTGCGGAGATGAGGAAGAGGTAGAATGCCTTTCTAGACAATATCTATTAAAAGTCAAAATACTTCCAACTCTTTGTTGATATGGTCCATGGTTATTGTCCAATTCATGTCAGAGGCAGCTTTGATTATACTATACAAGTATTAACTTTTTATGTATGTCATTTTGTTCGCTGACTTATTCAGAGCTTATGAGTATTTAATATTGTGCTTCTCTTTCTCTGGTTGCTGCATTTATTGACTAAAACAATTAAAAGTGCAAGCAGTCAAGGCCTCTGGTAATGTGGAATCCTCGGTTGTTTAGTGGAGATGTTGGAGTTGGCCTCAATGTTCGTCGGTTTCGAAATAGTTTCCTTAGGTAATTTACTTGCATATTAACATTATTGTGCATGCAGATGGCTAATAGCTTGTTCTATACAGGACATTCACAACAGTGTACTCCTTACGTCCATTGCCAACAGGAGCAGTATATAGAGCGTACCCTGAGTATGTCAAATGACAAATTCTTTGATCTGCTATCATTGTTTATGTTATCATTGTGTTTTCCTAATTTTCGTGATCAGTGCATGGAAAATCTTTTTGGAGGATGCAGAAAGACCTGGCCAATATTTATTGGCAAAAGAACAGTACCAGAGGCCTGATGCAGACGACATTGATGTATGTCATATTACGTTTAATACACATTGGTTTCGTTCTGTAATTTGCTAAAACTCTTTAATTTGCTCTTTTGTTTTTTCTTCCAGGACTTGTTAATGGGTGGTGTAGGTGTGGGTGATGCAGCAAAAGAACCTTCTGGACTCGAGAGTGCCATGAAAATTGTTGCATCCTTTGGTCGCTTTATGAACTCCCTTTCCCGTTGACATTTCATTAAATAAGCTGTGATATTCGCGATATTCATTCATGATCAAACATCAAGTCTACCTACTTACAGTGTAGCCCCGTCAAACTTAATCCTGGTTATGAACCAACCACCGAGTCTACTATATGAAAGTCCGTAGTGAAAAACTATAGTGAAAAGGTACCGTAATGCATGGTTGGATGCTATCACTCCAAACTATGATCATATCTACAAATCAAAATCAACTTACATCTGTGAAATCAAATGAAATGCTGCATTCTTGGAATGTACCAGTCAGCCAACGCGAATAAGCTTAGATCAAATAGCTCAGCCCCCAAAACTCTTCAAAGTATGGTTCATGACATGGGAGCATCGTCTTGGTTAGCTTGGCAGTCTCAAGAAATCTCATATTCTGTTAATAAACTTGCAAATAATGATCAAAGAGCCCTGCTTCCTTCCAAAAAAGTAGCCCTAGCAAGAAAGAGCAATAGGGCGGGAATCATATAGCTTTTTAAAGAATCTGGATTAAGATAAAAGACTCCTAAAAATTGAAAGAACTTGAAACCCATTTTCTCAAAAGCTATGCAAAATCTTGCTCCACCTTATAAACCATGTGCCTTTTCAGTGTGTTCTTGCTTATCATGAAAGAAAGAAGAGAAGAATTTATGGCAGTCCGGCCACTTTAGCATCCCCTGAGAAAGAGTCCTTGCAGCCTATTCGACTAATTGGAGATAAAAAAGATTGGGGCAGCCAAAAATTCTATCCAAGATCTTCCTTCTTGCAAGAAACACAATGCCTCTGATGCATTAGAGCAGAAAGACCACGTTAGTGAATTACCTGTAAGATCTTAAGAAAGCCGCCCTGAAGAAGCTTCAAGAAAAAAGATTATCTAACAATGTTGAGATGCATCAGATTCGGTAGAAACATTTGCACAGAACCCTGGCTAGCATCCCTAGAAATAAAGAAAATTCTTGTTGCGTTGCAGCAATGCCAATTTGGGAGAAGAGGAGGGCTGCCTCCCTTCTTTCACGCCGCCCTAGCCGCATGCGCGAAGAAAGTAACCTTTGGATTAAAGTATTTTTTGTGATATAGTAGCAATGTTTTTTGTAAACTGTATACCTTGGAAGAATGGTACCATCCTAGACTTTAATGTTCTTGTATGGCCATGCAGACAGGAGAACCAAGGGGGTGGCTCCAGTGTTGCGGATTACATACTGGCAGAGGAACATGATATGCATCTGATCACTCATTTTGGCATTGGCACAAACAATCGGGGCGAGGAGGTAGACGTGGTCTTGCATATGGAGTTGCAGACTATCCACGAACCAATTATCTTGAAATCTCGGGTGCCCCAGCTGCGTCTGGACTACGATCATGCAAAGAATTATGCCCAGATGCTTGAGCATGACCTGGAGGGCATATTGCAGGTCCCCACACTACAGCAGTAGACAATCCAGCTGACTCAGATGGTGATGACGGCTGCTGACAGGTCCTTTGGGAGAGCGCACTTGAGAAGGCCCCTAGGAGCTTCCACTTTTTCCCACAACTGGTGGTTTGATGACGAATGTAGGGAGTCAAATCGGTGGCTTCATTGGGTCACTGATCCCACTTTGCGCCCGCATGCCATCAACCACTGTCGTGCCTTCCTGAAAGACAAGAAAGCTAGATACATTTCAAAACACCAGCAACAGATGTTCTATCTTCTAGAGCATCACCCGAGAATATTTTGGAGAAGGGTATTGAGGAAGCTTATGTTATTTACAGCCAATATCACTTGGGGGTCGGGCAACAGTACTCCCACAAATAGGCCTCGCCCTAGTCATTACCGAGAGAGATGTTATAATGGGCCTACTATACCTTGCTAATGGGAAGGCAGCTGATTTGGATGGCATGCATGACGAGCTTCTCAAAGGGCTGGGGCTCCATTGGTATCTATCCTGACGACCTTTTCAATAGAGCACTGCAAGAAGGCTTCCCCCCGCAGTGGACCACCAGCCGAGTTGTCCCCATATACAAGGCAGGTGACCCTCATTGCCCAGCCAACTATCGTACCATCATGGTGAGCTCCCTTTTCGCAAAATTATTGGCCAGCATTCTTGAGCAACGACCGACAATATAGGCAGAGGATGCAGAGGTACGTGTACCCACATAGGCAGGCTTGAGACCCAGATACTTCACCATCGACCATATTTTCACTCTGAGAACCCTGATTGAGGATAGTAGGAACCACCGATATGACCCGTACTGTTGCTTTGTAGATTTCGCAAAGGCTTTTGATGATGTGCCCAGGGACAAGTTGTGAGACAGACTCTGGCATATGCAAAATGCCATATACAGGCTGTATGAGGTATGCTCAGCACATCTGACACCATCAGGATAGCCGATGATCAGAACGTGGTGGGGAGGGGGGCCAGCTCATGCACCACGTAGTTTGGCAGCTCATATATGCTGAGATGTTGACCTTCTTGCCCACACTCCAGAGGACATGCAAAGTCACATGGATGCTTTGGACACTCTTTGCCAGTTCACTTACATGCGGGTTAACTTGGCCAAAACTAGAACGCTGCTACTTTCATCCTTCCGTCATCCAAGCGCTCCCTCCTTCACCTACTAGGGACAGAATGTGGAAGTGGCTCTGTTCCACAAGTATTTGGGAATTGAGTTCTCTACTACCACACATTGGGTGCTTGGGGTCACCGGGCACATTGTTTAGGACCGTGGGCGAGCCTATTCTCCTATATGGAGTGGAGGTGTGGGGTCCGATCATATCCCTCGCCACCTGGAATGACCTGGAATAGTACAGAAGGCCTTCTTGGCCCGAACACTTGGGGTTAAGTCCACAGTTCCATACCAGATCCTGCTGCAGAAGACAGGTTTCTTGCCCCTACAGCGGGTCGCACTTGACCGCCATACCATTTACTTTTAGAGGGTGGTTGGTATGGGTGATGCTTGCCCAACCTTGGTTTGGATATGGCAATGGGCCAATAGCGCCTCAGCCTGCTGGAAGGATAAGCAAGCTCAGTGGTTCTCCCGATGGAATGTGCAAGCGCACATGTGCATGCGGGTTCGAATGGAGAAAGATCATGATCAGTTGAGGCGGTACTTTGATGCTTGCTTCTTTAGCAAACTCTGGGATGCAGATGCTCTGACACATGTCAAGCTGACACATTATCGCAACCTGTCACCCCCAGGATCGGACGAGACCCACAGTAGTACTTGCGTACTCCTTTGCCCATGAAGAACCACAGACTTATAGCTTCCGTCCGCATGGGGGCACATCGCCTTCGCATTGAGACCGGCAGATGGACTCGTGAGGCACACGAGGACAGGTCTTAGTATGGGCTACATCAATAACACCATGAGCATATAAGTAAATGCCTATGACGCTCTCAGATTGACCACATGGGCCAACCAAACCCGAGATGAAATGCTATGGGGCCCTTGCGTCTGGGTAGGACACCAAGAGAACACATTGGCTATCCAATGCACTTTTAAATAAACCTTATAGCTAGGACCATGCTGGTTGAACTTCTTGACAAGAAAAGAGGCATGATCAAGTGTTTCATATCTAAAAGACAAAGCATGCATACTTTTGTCTTTTTAATTGAAGGACTTGAGTCATTTATTCATCAAACACATCTCTAGTACATTACATGTATCACAAGAAGCCAATATGAATATACTCCAGGCCGCGATATCTTATGCAAAGAATATGAATTCACTCCAGGCCGCAATATCTTATGCAAGGAGTTGCTCCATGTGATTGCATATTACGTATGGCCAATCTCGAACCTATGGCCTCAGTGCAATGGATTTTGAAGTCCCCATCACTAGACTGATGTTGGTCATATTCGAGCCCGTGACCTCAAGTGTGGAAAGTTTAAGGTCCTCCCCTCGACCATACTGTAGAGATACGAAGATCATAACGATGCTGCAAGACATTTACACGCAAACACCTATATATAACTTGCCATTAGAGTATATAAGCTTTAGGATGAAGCAACTTATCCCAAAGCCAATGCCATGTACGAACCGAGATGGGTTCTGTGACCTTATTGCAAATATCCTCGTGACAACCCCAAGATACCCCTGGTCGTGACACCTTTTATTCGAATGTTTCACAACTTCTCAATTTCATCCGATAAATTTCAAATCAAATGTGGATAACATGATTTGCGCTAAACTAAATCCCCATCCCACCTTGCCACTGCGACCCCCATCATTACATAGTCCCGACAAACCACAACCCGTACCTACGTCACCTTCAAATTACTTAAAATTATCTCTTGAATTCTTTTCAGATGTTTCTTGGATCTTTTTGAGTGTTACATTTCAGGCGGCGCTCTAGTGGCGCCCCCAGCACAATGTATTGTACAACTAATACAGCTTAAAAGTCAAACACATAAAAGCACGAATACAGACAAGTTTAAACTGAAATTCTACTCCAAGTTCACAAGTTCATTGAAATACTACTCCAAATTCACAGTAAAGCATTCTCAACTCCAAGTTCAAATTTCACTGGATATGGATATCATTGTCACTCAAATAAAGGATATCAGTAAAACACTGGATATCACTGTCACTGCATTCAAAGCAGAAAACAACAAATCACTGTCACTGCCTCCAACACAAGGATTACCATCAAAAATTGCCACAGAGCATGAGATCTGCACGCAGACCCCTATAAACAAGAAAAAGTTCGAGGAATAAGCAAGAACATACAAAAAACTAAAAATTTGAAACCTAAACACCGAATTTTTGCACAAAAACTACGTCGCTTGAAGCTTGAAGCCTAATGCTTCCACTGATGTCCTTCAATGCCAAAATGGTTGACTTTGGCGTCCTAATGCCATGGAAGAACTCTGCGAAGCTTTTGCGGAATGAACTTTGGCTAAAAGAAAGGAAATAAAAATAAAAATAAAAAAACTCCCGACCGATATGGCAAGGGTAATTTGAAGGTGGCGTAGGCCACATAAGGGAATCTCCGCCACCTGGTAGTTCCGGGGTGGGAATTCACAACCAAGAATCGCCAGGTGGTGGACATTCCCCCATACAACAACTATTGGGACATCATGACCTTCACGACCCACAGATTACTTGAGATTACATGCCTTTTTGTTTTTAGGTAATTTTTGGTTGTTTTTTTGGGCGGCAGTCTAGCGGCGCTGTTAACAGAGTTTTCAAACAATCCGTAGCTTCCTTACGCCATAGCTTGGCCGCATTGGCAGTTCTTTGCCATAGCTTCGTCCGGATAGCTCTGTTCTGCGAAGCAGTTCCTTGCCATAGCTTCGTCGGATAACTCTATTATGCGAAGTCAGATAGCCTGTGCCATAGATGGAAGCTCTGCAAGTTCTATTTTCAATGATTCATCTATTTTATGTCATGTGCCATAGCCGAAAGCTCTGCAAGCTCTATTTTCAAGCATTCCTTTATTTTACGTGCTGTGCCATAGCCGGAAGCTCTGCAAGCTCTATTTTCAAACATCTCCAACCCTCTATTTTATGTCCTGTGCTATAGCTGGAAGCTTTGCAAGCTCTATTTTCAAGCATGTAACCATATCCTCTATTTTATGTTTGTGCCATAGATGGAATCTTTGCAAGCTCTATTTTCAAGCATCTCCAACCTAGCCATAACCGACCTTCCGCCCAAAAAATCAAGGAGGACGTGAAAATGAAGACAAAAAAGAATGGATTAAGATGGCCTTCGAGCTTTCTGATACTAGAAAAACAGGATTTGTGGTAATTTGTGATTCCTGAAAGCCACGTTGGGCAACCTTAACCAGCAGGCTTTCGAATCCAACCGTTGCCCACCGTTGATTGAAGCCCTGTGATAGGGCATAATAGGCAGCTAACAGCGGCAGAAACAGACAGCTTCAATCTTGTGTGCTTCGAATTCAGCCTCAGATGCTTGGAGACTCTCGAACCTGTGATAAACCTAGCTGTGGGTGTGCCGAAGCTTTGATAAACCTAGCTGTGGGTGTGTCGAATCTGTGATAAACCTAGCTGTGGCCATGATAATCGATTTGAGAGACGAGGATCCTTTGCCTGCCGGTTAAAGGAGATAAACACCCCTGCTCGCCCATTACCTCAGACAAATGGGCTCGCCCATTTATCTGAGGTAATGGACTCTTAGGGGTGTTTATCCCCTTCTTAACACCCTATCCAAGGCCTGTTATCAAAGTAAACTCAGATGTTATGGCCATAACAAGAATTGTTATCACTATAACACATTTATTTGTTGACATGTGGCAGTGCATGTGATAACAAGTCCTGGACGGGGTGCTAAGGCTGATAATACCCTGTTTTAGGGTCGTTATGGGCAACCAAATGGTCTCGGACGCACTGTAGCTGCGCTTGCTCGGTGCAACCTCGGCTATTTGGTTGCCCATAACGGCCCCAAAACAGGGTGTTATCCAGCCCTTCATCACCAGAAGGTTCTTGGAAGGAACTTAGCGGTGTTGCGGCACCGTTGCCAAGTTTTTTTTAGGTACCTTCAGGCGGTGAAGGTTCCCCCATACGCTAGTGGTATAACATTAGGAAAATACATGTAAAGGCTGCGAAAAATATGGAGTTGCTCCTAAAAATCTGAATATTTAAAAAAAAAAAAATTGGTCAAGTCTTTGGATGCGGGCGAAATTCCTGTAGGGAAAAATATAGTTTAATGTAAAAATCGATATATTTGTATACTTGGGTACATTATATGAATGTTTATGGCGTTTGTTTGGAGTTTTAATGGGAAACGTTGATTTGGCGGATATTCCCAGCATTATGCCAGATCTACGGCCCTTTCTTTTTTGGCCAAAACGTAATTGACGAGTTTCAAAGGTTCTCCTACTAGGAGAACCATTGGACTGCAGCTGCCTTCTCCAAAAAACAATACACAAATACACAGAAAAAAAAACCCAGCTCCATAGCCAGCTCCGGCGCACCTCCATCACGGCTCAAACACTCAGCTTCATCCCCAATCTGCTTGGAAGAGCAGCCGGATCTGGAACCTGTTGAATTCCACACAAAACCAAAACACATCACTGTACAGCTCCATCTCTCCTCCCACGCTCAGGCCCTCCACAAACCAAACAAAGCAAGCACAGTCGAAAAGTGGATTGAAGAAGCAGAACTGGTTTCGAAATTGGAGCTTCGATTGAAGCGGATTTGAGGCAGATCCGCGAAGCCTGATCCAGATTCCTTGATAGGGTGTCTGTCGCTGAATCAGGGGCAGGGGCAGCCGATTGACTGCAACGGTGCAGGATTGAAGGCAGCATAATTGTTTGGACCATCGGATCAAGGAAGGAGGATTGGAGGGTCACCGGATCACTGCAGTAGGAGCCTAGCTTTGAGATTGCAAGTGCTGAATTCTGTGGCTGACAGATTGTCAGCGAATCTGTGGCAGATTGTCAGCGGATCTGTGACGGATCATTCCTCCCCCTTTATGTTATCAGATTGTCATGCAAAAGCTTCAGACATGCATTGAGCATGGTCGCTTGGGGCTGGAGCATTCGAACCTCCAGACCTTGACGGCCTCACCAGAGCCCCAATCCTCAGCCTGCGCATCAGAGCTGCGTTGCTGCAGGCAGCTTCCATCCCAAGGAGGCCGCTCTCCATCCACAGCAGAGTCTCCGCTCTCAGCGCTGCAGGAGGGCGCCGGACCTCCTTTCTCCACCTGCAACCAATCTGCAAATAGAAAGAAGCCTGGCTTCTTATCCACACCCTGGATATCGGGAACCCACCATTGCCAAAATCTCACCCACATACACGTATTTAGGAATTCGGCCAACAAGCTGCTCAAATGTGCTCAGAACTACGGTTTTTTCATACACTACAGAGCAAAATCATAGTCCTGACCATAGGGAGACGTACGAAAACAAATACGAAATGAAATTGCAGGACTTACTCGGGTACATAATATTTTATATAGACGGCCTAAAAAAAAATTCGCACCCTAAGTTTGACGAATCCGCTCGGTTCATATTTGTTTGTTTGGCAGGCAGACGGACCCAGACTAGCGACATGTCGGGTCTTCTCCCATCCCCAACTTCTCCCGCCGTATCAGCCCGACATACTCTGTCCTCGTTGAATTTGTACATTCATCCTTGTTCTTTGCATAGACTTAGGAATCCAATAAGCTCTCAGAGATTAGCTTGCAGGCTTCTTAACCCCCGCGCTTTCCAGCCTGCTTTTGGAAATGTTGCTATTTCAGAGATCAATGGGCAACTACAGGTGGAGGGCACGGACAGGTTCGTCTCTGCGGAAATGCTCTCTAATCTTTGTTGCTCGTCTTAGTAACAGTGAATTGATCAATATAGGCTACCAGAATATTAAAATAAGAACGTTTTCTAGTGATTGAGTTAAAAGTGATATCCTCTCATTTGTGGCATCTTTAGTAGTATCCGTTGATATTGATAGGCAACAACATCAGACATTTTCTTTAGTCTCATGTGATGATCTTACCTCCTCTCTCATATCTAGTTGATTTGAGGTCCTGCTAAGCAGCGCTGTGATATTCTGTTTGGTGGTTGTTGGCTTTGGCTGCAAGATAACCAGTAGATCTTTCATGCAGTGGAAAGGATACCGTAGATGGTTTTGATTGGGAGGATATTGGATTTGGACTCCAGCCCACAGACTATATGTTCATGCAAAAATGTTCAAAGGGTGAGAAGTGGGTAGAAGGAGAGCTCCTTCCTTTCGGAAATCTGGAACTAAGCCCTTCAGCAGCAGTGTTGAACTATGGCCAAGTAATCATATCAGTATAGACAATGCCAATGTTTCTTTGAGTTTAGGAATTGATTTTTGTTTGCTTACCATACCAGGGTTTGTTTGAAGGCTTAAAAGCATACAGAGCATCAGATGGGCGTATCCTCTTATTTCGTCCTGAGGAAAATGCTGCGCGCATGATTACTGGAGCGGAGAGAATGAGCATGCATGCACCTTCAACGGAGCAATTTGTCAATGCAGTGAAGAAGACTGTTATGGCAAATCGGCGATGGGTATTTACTCTTCCTTCTCTCGTACTCTTTATTTTCTCTTGCTTTCCTCTTCGTAGAAACATTACAGACATGACAAGAAATTTCACCATGAGCCTGCACTTTTTGAAATGAAATAGATTCAGCCCATAAGTAGGGCCATCTTAGTCTGAGTTGGTTGCTATATCCATAAGCTGCACTTTGTTGCAGGGTGGAACAAACAGGTGAAATCATGCTTTACAGTGTTCATGTGAAGTTTCACATTTAGAAAGGTAGTTAAATTGGGGTTTGGATGTTATATTTAATGTCTGCTAGTCTGATCATTTCAGAAGTACTAAGTATGAGTTAATTATTTGAAATTGATTGTTATTTCAGGTGCCTCCACATGGTAAAGGATCACTTTATATTCGTCCATTGCTCATTGGATCTGGAGCAGTATTAGGTCTTGCCCCGGCTCCTGAGTATAGCTTTATTATTTACGTATCTCCTGTGGGGAATTACTTCAAGGTAATGCATGGCATTTCAAGGTCCTTGCAGCATACCATTTTTTAGTATTGAGATTGCATGTCCTTGGCAGGGGGGTCTAGATCCAATACATCTGCAGGTTGAGACTTATCACCACAGAGCAGCACCAGGTGGTACGGGGGGAGTAAAAACTATTGGTAACTATGCACCAGTGAGTCTGACTCCTCCCTTAAAGCCTTTATATGCTCAGTTGTTAGGTATGAACATGCATAGAACACCGTGAAATGTGCTTATGGTAGATGCTGTTAGTGTTCTTCAAATGGAGAAAACAGCTTTGCCCATAAAAAGGATGCATCACGATAATTATATTTTGTGTAATAGCCAACTTAGATGAGTGGTATTCTTGTGCACAGTTAAACTGAACATCATAGGCCAGTTTTCTGCTCATTTATGATTTGAGGATTATCCGTTGTATCAGGTTCTAAAGGCGCAATTGCACGCAAAGGGTAAAGGTTTTTCTGATGTTCTTTATCTTGATGCTGTCCATAACAAGTACATTGAGGAAGTCTCTTCATGCAATATTTTTATTGTAAAGGTGAGAAAGAATGCTGTTGTTTCTCACTTCCATTAAAGTGACATGATGTAATCTATTCACAGAATGGGGAAATTTTTACCCCTGCGCTTCAAGGTTCTATACTTCCGGGCATCACAAGGAAGAGCATACTGGAGTTGGCACAATGGTTAGGCTATAAGGTACGTGTTTTATTGGTTATGCTTTACCAAGCTTGTGTAGCAAACTAAAATCTATCAGCTTATAGGTACATGAGTGTGCAATTTCGGTAGATGATTTATTGGATGCAGATGAGGTCTTCTGCACTGGAACAGCTGTGGTGGTAAATCCTGTTGGTAGTATTATGTACATGGAAAGGAGGTGGGTTTTTCTTTATTTTAATCTGATCGGTGATAAATGCTGTTGCCATGGGCAAAGCTAGTGTAAATTTTTTGTCATATTTATTTTAGTGAAGATGCACATGTTCTTATAAAAAAGGTTGATAGGATTGCCATGCTGAAATTTCAGTTTGTGGCGTTTTACAGGGTAGAATATAGAAATGGCGGTCTTGGGGAGGTCTCACAACTACTTTACAAGAACCTCACTGACATACAACTTGGCAAAAGCAAGGATAAATATGGCTGGGTAGTAGAGTGCGATCATTGAATTGCATGATGGGTTGCATGGTCTCCACTTAAAACTGTGAACAAAGTTCTATACATAGAGAAGTTAAATGTCTTGGGGCGTACTAGGAATGCCCTGTGATTTTATGTCCAAAAGAGTTGGTTCTTTTGAATCAGTGGTCTTTAATAGGACTGTTCAAAGGGCACACGAGTCATCTTAGTGGGGATGTTCTGGCTTTGCTGCAATATGGCAGCAAGAGCAGATTGTATGCATTTTGACATGGAGTGTACTATGACTGGCAGTCCTAAATATACAATAAGTTATGATGATTTACTAAAATAGATCTCAAGCCATATCACAGAGTAAAAATAGGACAAGTGCTCTTTCTATCAAATATGTAAACTCAACATGATGCCGACCACAAAAACATTTAGCAAAGAAAAATATGACACTTGCTCTATGCTTGTGTTTAACCAAAATCACTTTTTATTTGTTCAAGTTGAAGATATAACAAAACAAAGCGTGGGGTATGATTAAAGAAACAGATGGTCGGGATTTGTGTCGTGCAGGTGATGGGGATTTTTTTTCTAAACAAAATAATTCGTGGTATTTTGGTCAAGTTGAAGTTACAAGAAGACAAAAGTGGTAGGTATTAAAGAAGCAGATAAGGCAAGATTTTGTGTCCACAAACAGAGGTGCAGGCGATGGGGATCCTTTCTATTGTTGGAGCCTCAACACTGGTGACTTGTAGAGCCCTCAATGCTTCGATTCGCCCCTCTCTAGCTGCGGTAAAATTAGCTCTCCAGTGGCACTCTATTCTGGCAGCCCCTAATTCCTCATTTCTTTGCAGAACAATAAAAACTGCTCAACCTGCAAAGGCAAGGGCGCCCTTGAATGCAAGGGCTGCAAGGTATGCCACAATTCCCTTCTCTTTGCTTTTTCAGGTTTTCATTGCCTCTACATTCTTCAGGGTTCTGGAAAGAACAAGAAAAATGGTAACATTTTTGAGAGATGGAAGTAAGTGCTTAATAGTTTTTTTTTCTTTTCTTTGGTTGGGTCCAATGGTTCTTGGCTTGACTCCAATTTTTTTGGGTTCACAGGTGTTTTGATTGCCAAGGTTTTGGATTGGTTAGTTGTCCCAGCTGTGGTAAAGGTGGCTTGACCCCTGAGCAGAGAGGAGAGAGATGACTTTTCTAGAAAGAAGATTGTGTGATCATTTGCAACATGGCTTAATTCTAGGCTAATCCCCTATCCTTAACGTTTCCTTCCTATTGCTAAATGATAGCATACAATAGTATCATTGTGATACTTTTATTCTCATGAATATTCAATAGCTAGCTCCATATCCTAAAATTGATCTCGCTCCATACATATGCTTGGTCAAGTCATGTATCTGCACGTCTTCCTAAAGTCTAATATAATAAAAAAATAGTGTCTGTCTGTGAGTGAGTGAGTCTCTCCACCCCCATATTGACGTTTAAGAAGGCACCATATGGCGCGATCTCGACCTTCAGATCCATTAATAGAGTCACCTCTTGTAATTCAAAGACTACAATAGTATTTGTAGGTCTAATCACTTCTCAACATCACGCAAAATTTAATGCATTTGTTACGACTTTGAGCTCGAGCTGGCATAAAGCCGTAACAATATTCCACACTACAATATCTCAAAAATTATTAGGATTTGTTCATTGCGACTTGTTGGATCGAATTGGACAAGACGTCCTGGCAGGTTATGAAACTAGATAGGATCGCTTGGATCTTCAAGGTTTTTAGGATAGAAATGTGGATTTAGAGGTCTATTTGGGATCTTTGGTTGCTTCTTGATGGTGAAGTTTAGAATGGCCATCTGAAAGAGATGCGCAACGGAGAAGCAAATCAAATGGGTTTTCACCCAGCATTTTAGAGCAACTTTTCTGTTATTCAAAAAAACAAAAAAGGCTCTCAAAAAGACTAAAGGAATCACTGTCCAAACTTGCAAAAGATCCCTATCTTCAGAGTATGCAATTCTATTAC
>JAANSK020095352.1:0-10848 GCA_011763485.2 Isoetes engelmannii | reverse complement strand
GCCTCCATATGGAAATAGGGCGATGGGCAAGGGAAGCATGTGAGGACAGGACTTGCCAGTGCTGCCGCCCAGGGGTCATTGAGGACGAGCACCACCTGCAAACATGCCCCTCTTATGAACATATTAGGGCACGGTACCCGCAATTGGTGGTACCGAACTAGACATTGCATCTCTTGCTGAACATCGAGGTGGTATGAACTCTCGGATCGTATCTCCAAGAGGTCATGGCCGAAAGGCATCGGCTTTGTCCCACTAGATTATGATGGCATCCCCATGTCTGGTATACTAGCAAGCTCATTGCTGCCACGATTTTTCTCCTAGGGGGTTTTTTCACCCGGGCCGTAATGCACTCACTATTTCTCTAGGTCCCATAGGCCAATTGGCCTCCGTGGACGATAAAAATGTTATTCTATTTTATTCTACTCTATTCTTAATGTCATGTGTTTAAAGTATATATAGAATGGTCTACTTTTGAGAGCTCCAAGGACCATGGAGGCTGGAATGTAGTTTTTTTTGGCCCATTAATAGTCTAGGATTGCTTGGAAGGTTGTGCTTATAGCAGATATAGCTCCAGGGTTATGGAGACTGGAATAGGATATGGATTGCAATATATATGACCACATGAGTAGGGAGTTGTGCCATATATGTGTTTTTTTTTGTGAAGTACTATTTGAAATGAGAATGAAGTATTGTCTTGTTTGTACTGAGTACCATTTAAAGTATTGTTGGTCGGGCCAAAAAATGATTGGAGGATCTCTCAGGATGCGTAGATCCAAAGATGATTTGAAGTTCAATTTTATTGCTATTTGGATGGCTGAAAATACGTTTACTCTCGCCTTTGGTAATAACTTCACAGTACTGCCCTTCCCCCAGAAAGTCTAACCCTCCAGGAACGGGTTCTCTTCCGAAGGCTTAGTTTCAAGTACCTGATCGCGTCAGGTACTTTCTGGTGGATTACAACCATCCGTTAGTTGGAATTATCTTAGCCGTCCAAATAATACCTTTCGGCGGAATCACAATGGACAAATACATTGTTCCGTTATCAGATCCTCATTTATCTAAATATTTCCCCTTTAGAAGTTTGCGCTGTTTTAAGACCTTAAGTCTTTCTGCTCCACTTGCAAACTTAACTATTACTTTGCTTCCGAGATCTCCTTTCTTTTCTATACAAAAAGCATCTAGTATATTTACATCAGTCTCGAAGTGCTTTTGAAACAATGAAAGTACGATTCGTTCTGGACCCTCGACTTTCAACTCTGGAAGATTGGTAATTCTTAAGTTATTCTTTTGTTCATGTACCTCAAGAGTCTTTTTTTCATGTTCTTAAAGTATCACTTAAATATGTTCTTCACAACTCCACCCCTCATCTGCACCTTCATCTTTAGCCACTTTTCCATGGTAACATCTTCTTCCATTGGGTTGTCTGGGCATTGTGGAGACATAAGCACTTGCCTCTGTGATGGAGAAAGCTGTACATGTGCTGGTGATAGCACTTTTGTGCTCAATTCTCGACAAGTCAATGAAATTAACACTCACAAGTGCTCAGGGGAGTTGGAATTTGATCAAGATCCGCTACTGCAACTGGAACTTCATTATCTGTATAATGTAATTTAGGACAAGCTAGAAATAAAAGTCCTCAAATAACTGCTGAAAAACTGCTTACATGTTTTAACTGGAGTGTTCATGGGAGAGAGATTGCCTTTGTCTGTAACTTTAGTTTCTAATTCGTGCAGGTTGTCATGTTAGAGCTTTGTAGAATTTGAAGACATGTGCAAAACTTACTTATCATTGTCCAATGGAACTTTTTTACCTGTTGAACTCTTTTCTGCATTTAAACTTTTTTTGGCTACATAAAAAACGCTTGTAAGTTATTTAGTAATTCAATGATTCTTATGCTAGAATACTGCTTACCTTTCATCTGTGGTGACTGATTCTCTTTTGCAAAAAACACCTCCACAATGTTATCAATAGCCACTTCAGCTTCTTCTGCATTAATTTCTTCACTTTTAGAAGGTTCATTCACTGAACTTTTCTTAATACCAGTGGTCTCTGATTGTTAAGTACACAAATGTATAAAACATGTCATTTGTAAACTAATACCTGCTGATTTAGTTCCTATATCCGAGGACTCTCTTCACGAGTTAAGTGTGAAAACTTCATTGGACTCATTTTATCTATATCAGTTGGATCTGTAGTGAATAAATAAACATCAGAATATTGTACTACATGGAACCAATGAATTAATCAACAAATTTCATACCTTTTTCGATTGGCTTTGTAGCATTAGTCTTTGTAGCACTCATTGTCAATCTTTTCTTTTCCTGTCTAACTGGCTGGAAGCCTTTACTTGCCGGTTCATTGAATGAGGAGGTACTAGAGCTAGTTTCTTCTCTGAATCTTTTCTTAGGGTGTCACCTCCTTCTTTGCACTTTTGACCTTGTGTTTTTTTTCTTTTTTCTTTTTTTCACACTTCTTCTGCAGATTCTTCACTTTCTTCTTCATCATCTGATTCTGGTGGCTTGAGTTCCTTAAAGCCAAGCTCATCCAAAATGGTAGTTGGAACTTCAGCTTCCCAACCAGATGCAATGCAATGCATGCTTTCCAGGCAACACTAAAGCAAATAACATGGTAGATATGACCACATGCTTTAAGTTTAACATGCAACTCATAGTCTTTTGAAAACAAGAGGTCACAATCCTCATATGTGATTCCCCCATTTGCTGACATTGGGAAGAAGTATTTACCCATTCCTAACTTAAGCAAATTCTTCTTGGACTTCTGATTCTGATGCAAATGTGCCACATATTTGCACTTTGCATGCCAATACTTCATATTACTTTCATAACTTTCAATTTCAGACTTAAGGATAGAAACGTCTACCTTTAGTTTCTGCAGACCTGAAGAGTGGGTCTTGGACATCTGCTTGTCTAGAAAACCTTGCAGAGCTTGCTCACCTGTTTATAATTCATGTATTGCAACATCTTTTTCAGGTTGAAGGAGCTGCAACTCCATCCACAACTGCCTC
Organism: Isoetes engelmannii; assembly: GCA_011763485.2. Lineage (NCBI taxonomy): Eukaryota > Viridiplantae > Streptophyta > Lycopodiopsida > Isoetales > Isoetaceae > Isoetes > Isoetes engelmannii. The sequence continues at coordinate 7,823 of JAANSK020095352.1, read as the reverse complement.
TTTACCTTTATCTCTTCTTCAAAATCCTTAAAGTGTGCATTCGAGTTGTTGATAGAACCCTTCATCCTCAACAAATCCGCCTGTTTTTGCACCAATTCCTTCTTACTATCTTCCAACATGAAAGAAATAGACCTTATATGGTTCAACAAGGAATTGGTATTCTTCTCAAAAGCATTCACATGCTCTTTCTTCAGCTGCACTTGGCCAATTTTGTAAGCATCTGCTGCTAGACTCGCCCAATTTACTTTGTAATCATCTGGATTTTGCAAAGCCTTAGCACTATGTGACCAGGCAAAAGCTCTAGCAAACAGGGTTCTGAGTTCATTATTTAGAAGCGATTTCTGGTAAACCCTCTCAATCAAATAAGTGAAAGCTTTCTTGAATTTGGGTTTGATAATCTATATATGTATCTTGCCGGTCTTGGGCATTGGTTTTTCCCAAACTTGCAAAAAAATCAGCATTTGGAACATCTGCCCACTTGATACTTCTTGGATTCTTGTCCTCCATCAAAAGCTTGCGATTCTTTACAAATCCATGTGGTGTTCTTTCAAAAAGCAACTCCTGCAAACCCAAGTTAACAATCTTCATTAAAAAAAAAATGAATTAACACTAAAACATCATGCTTCTTACCTTGTCGGAACTGGGTTTGGTTGCTGTGCCTGGAGCTTCGTCAATATAGTTCAAAACTAGGAGAATTTGAACCCCCAACATGTATTATCTCTCCATTATGACAGGGACATATTAATTTGGTTAGACGCTCCAAGAAATTAAGGATTTCAGCGACTCGAGGTTGAATTATGCAGACAATCATAGCTGCACATAATTTGCACCAAAAAACTCTCATAACTGGCAGCCTTCTCTGACTCAGTGGCCTTCTGCTTTATGGCTGACGGGTCGTCTGATTGCAGCCCGTCACAAAAAATCCATGTAAAAAAAAAAAAAAAGCGTAAAACTGCTTAAAAACTGCTTGACGGGCGGAAGGTGACATATATCAAGCATAAATACACCCAGATGCATACTGGCTACTCTTCTGATGGTTCAACCTTAGTTTCGGTGTAAACTTAGCTTGGCTTCTTCTGGTGGGGATAGGTCCTACTGATTCAAAGAATAACGGAGCATGGGTTGATTCTGGCAGCTTATTCGTCACATAAAAGGTCATTAGTGAATTTTGGTTGTGTGTAAGTAGGTAGTCAACTGTACTAGACCCCAAATGGTTGAAACATGCATTTGTTTATGAGCCTGGGAAAATAGCAATGCCATTCATGATTTTGAGATAACAGATTGTTCCCAACTCCAAAACCAGATCTCTTATACTATTTCTAACATTATCTGCAACGTGTCTTTTGGAGGAGGGACATCCCCTATAATGTTTTATATGCGGTTGTTCGCAATGTTTTGGTTCTCGCATTGAAGTCCCCAACCAAGAGGATCTCTCCCATTTCTTGATTTTGAAGTGTATTTTTGCATAGCCGATGAAATGGATTGGTTCTGCTCAATGTCGTGTAATCATAGATGTGCATGTTCAGTAGAGCAAAATAGCACAGGGTAATATGTTTATTCTGGCTAAAGAGTTCGATGTGAATCCATATATACTGACTCATTACGTGCTTTGAGTTGTTTGCAATATCTGATTTTGCATAGACTGTTATACCATCATATCCCCTTCCTACACCTGGATCTTTCTCATTCCAGGCACTCCCTATAATGTGAAACGGCTACAGTTCTGGAAGGGAGCGTGATTGGTGTTTCCATGTTTCTGAAATTAACAATAAATCTGTCCCTGTAACAGACCCATGGGAGACTGCTCAAGTAGACCTTGGTGTGACGTTTCCTAACACCACCGTAAGAGGGTGGAATGGATTTCCTATAAACATCCAGATGTTTTGGCCAGTTCGTTAGGCCACGGTGGTTAAGGACAGTTGGTATCAGAGCAGGGCTGGAGTTCGAGTCTCCACATGTATGACTTGGTTACCGTTGGATGGTACGGTCTTGGTTTGGTCTTGTAGACACCATGGGATGGTGTGATCTATGGTCTTAGATGCTCGAGGACGAGCATAATTCTAGTGGGAGAGATTGTAGCAGACCTATGGGAGACTGCTCGAGTAGATCTTGGTGTGGCGTTTCTTGACACCACCATAAGAGGGTGGGATGGATTTCCCATAAACATTCGGATGTTTTAGCCAGTTGGTTAGGCCGCGGTGGTTAAGGAACATTCCAGCACCTTGCCATGTCTATGTTGATGCATCCATTTTCTCTTTAGACAGTCCACGTATATTCCATGCTAGCATCTTCAAGGCCTAGTATTCCTAGTATCTTCGCCGTTTAGTTATGTTAGCTTTCCCTGCACTGTGCAGGAATGCTACCATTCCATTTCCTCTTGCTTCTTTCACCTTATTCCATTCCCTCTTCCTAATCTCCTGTTGTGTCGAAGTTAAGTCCTGGTCCCGCCAGATTGTGGCCTTTTAGTGTGTTGAGGTTATACAAAACACAGTTTCTAGCTTCTTCACTCCTGAACTTCACCAGAATTGGTCTTTTAGAACTTTTGTCTATGCGCCTGCAGTGCAAGAATTGGGACTCATGCAAATGCATAGTATCACTGAAGAATTGTTCATGTGTCGTAGAGATATCTTCATCTTCAATCTCCTCTAACCCGAAAATTTGTAGATTCGGGGCCCGGACCTCTTGCTCTATTTCCTCATAAGATACCTTATCTTGATGTAAAATCATCTGCTCTCTAGTGGTTTTTGCCACTAAGTCAGCTAATTTGGTTTGCAACTCATCGACGGTTTTCTGCAAGTGAGAGTCCTGCCTGGATTAGGTTTCGTCAGCAAGGCTTTCAGCTCAAGATTCTGTGTGTGGAGTTCTCTGTTCTGTGCACTTAGATCATTAGCAGTTATTCGAAGTTTTCGCACCTCATCCTTTAATTCTAAAGCAGTGTCATCACCCGATCATCCATTTCTTCTTGTGGGGAGGAAGTGGCCTTCCTCCTCTGGCCCATTCCGTACCCTAAAATGCGAAAGCACGAAACGGTGAAGGCGCCAACAACAAAAAGGGAAGAAGAAGCTGAGCCCAGAAGGACTGAAGAAAAGGTGTCATTGCTTTAATTGTGGAGCTAAAGTCTATTATCTTTAAGTGTGGAGCTAAAGTCCATTATGCCATTATATGAAGGATTGTCCAAAGAATCCAGAGCATGTGGAAAAAGCAAATTATGTCAGTGTTAAATTCTTTTAGATCCAGTGGGAGCAGTATGTGCACCTTCAGTGGGAGTAAAAAATTTGTGTGATTGTGTTCTCCAAATTCTGTGATAGAAAATTGGTGTACAGTAGTGGCAGTGGGAGTGTTAAGATATAGCCATTGTACGTGTGGCAAGGATCTGCTGATGTAGGTGGATCAATGATGTGGCCCAAAGGCCGTGTCTTCTTATCAGAGTTGTGTCCACTCTTGTGTCTATTCATGTCATGTCCTGAGTCTGTATAATCCAGCGGTGAGTCTATATAATCCATGTAACTGCGGTGAGCAGTATTCTCACCAGTTTTTCTTCTTAATCCATTTGTGTAATTAATATACATCTTCAATTTCTCTGTGCATGGTTTGAGTCTATATAATCTATGTAACTGCGATGAGTAGCATCCTCACTAGTTTTTCTTCTTAATCCATTTGTGTAATTAGTATACATCTTCAATTCCTCTATGCATGGTTTTACACAGCAATCGTTACCTCCAACAAACAAGAATTCCATCCAATCACTTTTTCCTCATTCAGAACCTGAAAATACTTATAAATCTTGCACATGGTAAAAAATGAAGAAGCGGATAATGGCAGATACTACTGCCTTTAAGGCTTATCTGGTGGAGCATGATTAGAGTGCAATAATGTATGGTTTTATAGAATGAACATTGAAATAGTGAGCAAATTACCGTTTTGCTATATATCACGAGGTTCATTGAGTTGCGCTGGTTGGAAGGAATAAAAGGAAGCGCTAACAAGAGTCCAGCCTTGAACTCTTTTGCTCTTTTTTTGCATCAGGTCAAGGTAGATCGTTATTAGAAATGCAAGGAAGCGCTAACAAGGTTCCAGCCTTGAAGTCTTTTGCTCTTTTTTTTGCATCGGGTCAAGGTAGATCGTTATTAGAAATGCAAGTGCAACTTTGTTTCCCCTAGTAGGCATTCAACTTTCCATCCCTGTGTGTTATATTTTATTTTATTATAAGCCCTGTGCATATGGCATTGCTTCTTTCGATGCTTCACCATCTTCTGGTTTCACAGCACCTACACAGTTATTGGTTCAATGCCTTCACCATTTTCCGCTTGGGGCCTATACTTGTGCCAGCGTTCATAACGGCGGGCAAGCTCTAGCACTGGCCTCAGTCTCGGAGCTTTCATGCACTCCATAGAACAACATCCCTTTTGTTTCTCTAAACAATGTGAGCAGGATCTGCAGAAGGGCTGCAACTTGAGATATGTGTCATACTCATAAAGCATAACTGAGAAAATCTCTAAATTCCACTTACATGTATAACCTGTTGCAATCCAAATTTGCGCAGCTGCGATGACATGCAACAGACATATTCTGTTTACAGACTGAGCACATACAAGAAGCTGCTGATAAAGCATCCTGCTTGACTTCTAATGTCTGGCTTCCCATTTGGCAGTATGCTGGAGGAATTGCCATTCGAGAATCAAAAACAAATAGATTTCCAATCCAGTTTGCGGATCCTTCCTTTTGCAAATAGTTGGATATCCCCCCATGCAAAGAGTAAAGATTCTTATATCCCTTCCGCCTGCAAACATGAAACAACCTCTAATGAAATGAATGCATTGTCTTTGGTGTTCAATCTTAAAAAGAAAAACAAAATCAGTTAACTTTGCTGTGGCAGACCAGTATAAAAGTGAAAAAGGGAGCCTTGGTAGATTTTACTTGTTAAATAACCAAGAAGAATGTTATATGGTAGCAGAGTTATATAATAAGCATTGTCTCAGCAATGTTAAAGCCAACAATGGAAGACAAATCAGATATGCATCCAACCTTAGCATGGCTGAATAGACATCACAACGTATTCCACCTGTACAATACATCAACACATCATCCTGCAGCATATCAACCTCTGCTAGAGGATCTGATTCCTGTGATGCATAAAAAAGTGCAGACAATGCAAGAGCAAGAATCAGAAATAAAACTACGATTATCTTAATCGAATTTGAACACTTCCTTTTGACTTCAATCTTATGAATCTAATGCAGATAAGGATGAAAAATGAATGTAACCTGGTCCTCTGAGCATCCAAAACTAGTGTTCCTGAAACAATCCACCTCTGGTCTTGACGCCCCCGTGAAATGCCCAATATCCCACTCATATCCTGCAACAGGAACAAATTAAGATTTAATTGAGGGACAATTTGAGTGCGCACATACACCTACAGTAGACTAACAACCACTTTCCTGGTAATGATATTGATGAACACAGTTTTATTACATGTACCATTTCTGAGATCCAAAATAACCATGTTTTTTTTCCTGCCTTGGCGTCGGGCATCTCTAAAGCTTGTATAATCCTGTGTTCGTTCCGATAGAGATGAAAGTCTCTCAAGCTGCTCTCTCCATTCATGTGGAGACAACCATGTGGCACGCATCTCTGGATCCGTTAGTGGAAGAGAAGCAGTTCCACCATCAATCTGTAAGCGAATAAAGAGGATTGTATTAACTGGTTGGTCAAGGATTCGTTCTGATAGGCAGTTGATGGAAAAAGGCAAACTGTCACTCTAAACCACACAAATGGGATATATGTTATTTATGCTTTAGAGGAACTGATGATAATGTTTCATGCCCTTGCGTAAAACAATCCTCGAGCATTATTCATGTCAAGGTACAACTGTTACATAAGGGTGTCCAAATGTGATGCCACTAAATGGACCAGCATAAAGTGCAAAAAGGTTAACTTGAGATCAGAACATGATATCAACTCATCACATAACAGCTAGAGGTTGGGAGGTCAATATTTTGGAGGAAACAAATTATGCAATAGTGTCCGTTGCCCTTATATACTTTTCGTGTGCAGTGCTAGACCTAGAAATGGCTAGAAGATCCAAAATGAAATAAACAATTGTCCTGTTGTATAAATAATTAAACAGTGCAATACCTGGACCAAAGAAGGTTTGTACCTAAGCTGAAGGCGAGGAAAAGCATGCCCATGGGATGCCGGAGTTACTTGTATGAGCAAAGAAGAAAACCTATCGCCAGCTTTTATCCAATTGGCATATGCCATAGCATCTTCAAACGGGCCACTTAACTGCAAACAGGATAAGAACTTACATGCAGAAAAGAATTCCTCACGAGTTGAATATCATCTAGAAATGGTACCTGTGCATTGATTCCTTGATGATTGATATAGATTCTCCCATGTATATTTTTGCCCTGAACTTATAACGGTCAGAACTGTCCTCCTTATAATGACGAGAATCCATACAGCTGACCCTCTAATTCATCTTCATTTTCTCATCTACCAGGAACAAAGAGAAGGAAAAGGGAAAGAGGCATAACAATCATGCCCATGCAAATATGAAGAAGAAAAGAAAATTGATGTGCTATAAAGAAGAGCAAGTAGCATTATCAGTACTAAATAGATGAAATCTTGGTTTATTTTTTACCTGCATGAATGCATTGTGACGAGCAACTTCTTGATGGGGATCGTGCAAATCCACAAAATGGTAGAAGTTCACCACGACAAACCCCTGGTTCCCATTCTGTCCCACACTAGCATCCACATCCTCAAAGCTGAAACCAGAACATCCAGAAGCCCCGGTCTTGTTGCCACAATGGGGAGGAAGAGCTCGAACTCTTGGGCCATGTTGATGTAACTGAATTACGGCATTTTTGGATAGGAACATAAGATTAAGACCACATTTTGCATTGATTAATCTGCATGATGGAAAAGCAGAGGCATTGATGTCTACGAACCGAGATGGAGTGCCTACTACTTCCCTGGAGATTATGCAGGTATTCATTGTATAAACCTCATCACCAGACCACAGCCCTTTCCATCGAATTCGAAATGCGGTAAAATCTGGATAAGTCGTTTCTATTTCTATTAGCCCTGCCTAATAAAATTGTTCAGTGTTTGTGCGAAATCCCCCATGTATTTATGTATTTGACTAAATTATTTTTAAATACATTCACGGAATCGTATATGAACCCTTAACATCCTGGGCCTCGTCATTTAGGTCAAGGATTAGATCTCAGCCACATAATGATTAGTGTTATCTCCAGTAACATTTTGTTATGGTCGTGACAACATAAATGCTACCCCAAATGCCTCTGCCCATAATGTTAAGGCTGATAACGTCCTCTGATGAGGTGTTATGGCCCATCCGAAATGGCCTCGGTGGCCATGTGGCCAGAAAATGCCTCGGTCGTACTACCGTATGACCTCGGCATTTCCTGCCACATGGCCGCCTTGATCTTACTCGTTGATTGAATCCACTACAAGAAAATCGGGTATTCCGTGACGTCGACACGCCACGTCTGTGTGACGTCGCGTTGCAAATTGCAACGCCGGGTCGCACAGACGTCGCGACCCGCAACGTGGCGTTGCAGAGACGTCGCGTGCGTTGCCCCTGGACGTCGCCTGGGATGCAACGTGACGTGGAGGCGACGCGTGGCCGACGCCTGCGACCACGTTGCCAAATCCACGTCGCCAAGCGTTTATTTGCCGACGTCACGTCGCATGCGACGTGGATGACATGGCCATTGGCATATGACGTGGCAAACTTTATCTCACGTGGCATCCACTCTGGCACGTGTCCGCTGGCCACGACGTCAGGTCGCATG
>JAANSK020095241.1:0-16197 GCA_011763485.2 Isoetes engelmannii | reverse complement strand
AGATTAAGCTCACACAGGCTTGGGGTGGAGTTAGGGAGATGGAGTGATATTCCACATGAGCTTAGGTCTTGCAAGTTGTGTAACTGTGGGACTCTTGAGGATGAGGCACATGTGCTACTTCATTGCTCAGCATATGCCGCATTGCGTGGTAAACATGATATGAAAGCTTGTACACTTGCTGAATTTTTTTACTATCCTGGGGGTGTGCTTGGGGCATATATACTTGCTGTTTTGGACCATATAGAAAAATGCTTGAAAGCGATGGATGTAAGGGAGGAGGATGAGGAAGAGATTGAGGGGGTTAATGCATTATTATCAAATGATGCATTAGATGAACTTTTTTATAACTACTAATGTATTGTTTTGGACGTCTCATAGGCCTGGCGGTCTCACAGACGTAATAATACAATTTCATTTCTCTCTCTCTCTCTCATTGGTTCGATTTCGATAGGTTGGATAATTCTTGCATAGGCAAAAATATTTTGGCATTCATTGATTTTCGTAAGGCCTTTGATAAAGTCCCTAGAGGAAAATTATGGGAAAGAATGGAACAACTGCAAGTTCCCAAGCATTTGCAAGGTGTTGTTCGTAGATTGTATGAGAAAGTTCTTGTCCACCTTTCTATGCCATTTAAATTGGATATCTCGGACACAATTGAGAGTAATATTGGTGTGAAGTAGGGTTGCCCTCTCTTACCTACCATATTTGGGCTCTTTATTGATAGTCTTGAAGACTGGTTACATGACCATTCCGATGGTGGCGCAGAGCTTCATGGTTATATCATTCAACTTCTTCTATATGCTGACGATTGGGTTCTTTTTGTTCGCACACAGTCACGTATGCAGCGAGTACTTGATCTTCACGTATGCAGCGAGTATCTTCTCGCTATATTTTATGACAAAACAGGTACGAGTAATATTGGTGTGAAGTAGGGTTGCCCTCTCTTACCTACCATATTTGGGCTCTTTATTGATAGTCTTGAAGACTGGTTACATGACCATTCCGATGGTGGCGCAGAGCTTCATGGTTATATCATTCAACTTCTTCTATATGCTGACGATTGGGTTCTTTTTGTTCGCACACAGTCACGTATGCAGCGAGTACTTGATCTTCACGTATGTAGCGAGTATCTTCTCGCTATATTTTATGACAAAACAGGTATGCAAATTAATTTGGATAAAACACAAAACAGGTATGCAAATTAATTTGGATAAAACTCGCATTATGACTGTTGGAGCACTTAAATAAGCACATGGGTTTATGCATCAAAGAAAGATGGTTGAGACATGTGATACTTATAGTATTTGGGCATCATTATACAGATGGCATGCAGGCATAGCTCAAAGGGCAGCATGTGGGCAAAAAGCTCTATACTCTTTGCAAAGGGCAGAATGTGGGCAAAAAGCTCTACACAAAAAGACACACATTTGGGCATGGTCTATAAAGGTGAAACTCTATGGTGCATTGGTTCAAAGTGCCATTTATATATGGTTGTGAGATTTGGGGACTAGCTATATCCCAAGCTCTATGGGATGATATTGAACAAGTGCAAAAGAAATTTATCAGTTTGGAACTAGGGATAAAGGCACAAACGCCTTATCCAATAATGTTGACTGAATGTGGACTCTTACCTTTAGAGGGCGAGGCATTGATTCGATGTGTTGCGTACCTTGAAAAAATTAAAAAGATGGATGCATCTCGCATCCCCCAACTTGCTATATTGAACAGAAGAAAAAAGGTGGTTTGCTGAGGTCAAAAAACGGTTTGCAAAATGGGATATATAAGTCATTGGTGTTAGCAATTTGAGGGCAGGGATATCTAGCAAGGTCAATAGAAAGTTGTGGATGATTCCCAAAACCAAGATGATACTATAGCGGATGCATATGAATCCCAAGCTAGAGACTGGATGCATATGAATCCCAAGCTAGAGACTGCTTCAAGTATAGCTACAGATCATCTTTAATGCACATCTCACTTGGAACTGTATCTAACAAAAGGATTCGATAAAGCCATCTTTATATGAGTAGCGCCTTAGCCTCTCTTAAGATCTTTGAAGCCAGTAAAGCATTTCTTATGATTTAAGTGCCTCTCACCCTTAAATCTTTTTAGAAGGGCATACAGAAGTCTTTTTCTGTTGAAGTTCCATTCTCTGCATGAGTTCAATCCAGGTACCAAAACGTCAAACATACTACAGTCTGCAAAGTACAAATAAAGCTGCCTATGTACCTGCTTTTGAGTGCAATATTAATTTTTCATCCAGAATAGTAAAACAACCAACTTCCATAAGTTCTTAAAAAGCAGTAGTAGTCAATGGGGCCATATTCAGATGCCACTTACAAAAAACTCATATTCAACAGATAGCATGGACAAATACGTTTGATGTATCTAAGATGTGCATAGCTCAAACTACATGGAAGACTACTCTTGCAGAGTTCAAAAAATCCCCGAACACATTGGGACAAAATTCAGTGTGTCCTTACGTATTCTTGAATTACATTTAATCCGGCTGTCTCTTCACCATAGTCCTGCAAGGCCATTATGATATAAATTCTCATGATTCTGTAACATTCAAACAAAACATTCACAAAGTAAAAAAACTTACTTTCACTACAACGCAGGAGCAGCCAACAACCTTACGAGCCTTTCCTTCGGAATCAATCTTGCATAACTAAAGATGCACAAACCAATTAATTGCCTGCATGTTAAACATGAAAAAGAACTTTTTATAAAAGAGAGTAAAACTTACTCCTGCCCATTCACCAAGCTTTTTAGCGCTGGGAACAGAAATGAGACTAACTTGATGTTCTGTGCACAAAGCTTGGACAAGTTTGGTATAATCAGGTTGATTGCAATCCTCTGCTAAGACACAGAGTTGGGCACTATGCTTTTCAATGGCCTTAGCAGATTCATGAAGACCCCTAACAAGGCCATCATGTGCAAGGGATTTCTTGAGTACCATTTGTAGCCCTGTTAAAACATCCATCGGCTCTCCAAGAGATGGCTTGGAGGCCTCTCCGACTTCGGCGATGGGTTCATCTCTGGTTTACACGATTAAAACATCTTCACAAACTCAGCAACAGATTCAAGATATCTAACAAATTCTACGGAATTGCAAGAAACGATTAAACTTACGTGTCAGACATGATGCTCGTCGCCGTTGCCGGAAGCAGAATGCAGCGAGGATAAGAAGAAGGCTTAGACGATTTTAGGGTTAGGGTTCTTGCCTTTTAAAAGCCGGTTTTAGGGTATGGTTTTTTTTTTGTTATGTCATTTATAAAAGGGGACTTTTAAGGCCCAAATCACACTACATGCAAAACTAAGAAATTATGTGGCCAAGTTTCGGCAGGCATTCAGCCCAAAAAATAGTTCTGCGATGAATCGATATCACACTAGCAGTCCAAAAAAGCTTTCTACGTCATCTGCCAGGTAAGCATCGGAAACCGACGAAGTTCGATCGAAGCTTTCTATCATCGCTGATAAATCTTCGGGTTTCCACTATTCTGCATAAAAATTTGGTCTACTTCTCATAATATCTGAATCGGAATTGGATTTTCATCCTGTTTATGCAAGAAACCCCATCATAGCTTCCTAAATTTGAGTAAAATTCATGTTTATTCAATGATTTAAGGCATTTAGGGCATTGTTTTCATGACCTTGACAAAAAATAATCATTTCTCTCCGAATCCTCTTGAAATTGCAGAAGAATCCATCGCTGTTTTACAGATCTGTAGCTTCCAGCAATAAGGTTCCCACAATCACAAAAAAATACGGGATAACGTAAGGTTTGGAATGGTGTGGCATAGGTATTTGTAGTGCAAACCGTATGGGGGATGACGTGGAATTTTGGGTTTGGATTTTGGAATGGTTGATGTTAATTTTGTTTCTAAAATTAGGGTTCCTGGGAGCCGATTTTGGAGGAAGGACGACATATGTTTTTGGAGGAGCTTCACGTTTCCATTTCTGAGATTTTGTAGGCATGGATGCCGTTGAAAGAAATTCGTGTGTGTGCAGGTCTGTTCATGAAGCTATTGGTCATGGTTTCTCGATTTGGGGTAATCCGGTGCTCTTCTATTCGTGTTCGTGGCTTTGGATGCTGCGGCTGGGTCTGTGATTGAATGGTGCTGCATGGTTTTGGGTAAGTTCGACTCTGGGTTTTTCTGTTGAGAAGCATCTTCTTCAGTTCAAAATCTGCAGCAGCAGGCTGCTTGGGTTTTCTCTGTTCATACGCATCATCTTTTTGGGCTTTGAATCTGCAGCAGCAATCATCCTTTTTGTCAATTGTGTTTTCAATTTGTGTGAAATTGCTATTGCGTAATTGCTATTGTGAAATTTGTTTGTTTGAAAGATGCTGAAGAGGCAAGCTAGAAAACGTAAGGGGAGGCCGCCCTTTTGCCCATACGCATGCTCCATAGATGAAATGCTTCAACGTGGACCAACAACTGAGAGCTCCGCAAAGGGTACAACATATATGGAGGAAGGGATTGGCCTGCTCGATGTTAGTGTTACTCTAAGATACACTGGAATGGATGTTCCGGCGTATTTCTTCAACCGTCTTGTTGATTTCTGCAAGTCAGAAACGGTGTCTGGGGCTGTGGCTTTGGAGAGGGGGTCTGAGCTAGACAATCTGCATTGCCAGGCAGTGTTCAGGACTGGTATTAGAACTCCTAGACAGGTGAACACTGCGATAAAGAAGTGCTTTGATTGGGGTAGTAAAAAACCTGCTGGTGTTCAGCTCATATGCAAGGCCCTTAAAAATACGAAGCTTCATTGCTTCGAGGGTGTCCTGGGGTACTGCCTGAAGGACGTGGGAAAAGTGCATTACAAAATTTGTTTACACAATGTCAGTGAGCGTCAGATTGAGGTTGGTAAGGATCTGTACCTGATGTATGGTGCGGGTGACATAAAGAATCTCATTGTTTTAAATAGACAACAAGAATCTTCTTCACATGGCTGGCCACTACGTAAACTATCATAGTAGGAAATATTTGACGGCTAGTCTAATAATACTGTGTGCAGTATGCTGCGGTCTGGAAAGTTTATTCTGTCTAGCCAGTGGATATTCCCCACAAACACAACATTCATTTCAGAGCATAGGGTGAAGGCTGCGTGGCGGATCACTTTAAACCCGTGGCAAGCCATACCCAGTGATGTTAGGTGCATTCTGTTTGGCATCCCTGCTGGAATGGTGCCTGTGGAGAGGGTGGGCAAGACACGCAGACGATATTGGGATGATGTCCCATGTGAAGGAGATGACGATGAGCATTTTGTGGATGAGGGGCATGAAGAATACCGACATGGACCAGAGGAGGCAACAGGTGTGCTTGGGGATGATTTCATTCATTTGGGATTCTCAACTACACATTGGTCGTGGGCTAGTGTTGTGATGCGATGTTCTGGTCATGTGGCTTCCAATTGCAGTCTTGCCGATGTTGTTTTTTATTGTGTACTTATGTGTTTGTGAACATGTATTGTATGTTCTGTATATCATTCTTTACACACTTTGTTTGGGAAATGGAGAGATGAAATCTGAGGTTGAGAAGTTTGAGTTGCACGTAGTCTGTAGATAGGAAAGTTTGAAAATCAAGAAGAGCTTGTGTGGGCATTACATGTCGTTTGTACATATTCGTGTATGAGTATCATATGATTGTCTGCATGTTGCATGGGACTAGCCCCCCGGCGTCAGGCCATGGAGGAGCATACTTGGGATCCGCATTGCAGAGGGGGTTCGAATCTCCCTGCTCCTTTTCGTAAGCTTGGTGCTGTTTTGTAGGTTGCGATGAAAGGAAAGGGATCTGCTCATCCGTTCACTGAGATGTTGACCACATTGTTGACTTATGAACCATTGCACATAATCATAGTCCTACGTGGAAAATCAACTTCGGAATAAGTTTGACTTTTACATACGGACGAGATTCGCGTAGAGGGAACCTTTGAAGGAATATCTTGGCCATCAATGGCCAGGATGAAGCGATAAGAAGGATGAAGCGAAAATCCACGGCACTAAATTGTACAGAAAAAATCCTACAGCAAAATTTTTCACTAATTTTCAATCATTCCACCAGATTTGAACCTTGTTTTTGTTTAATTTTCCATCATTCCACCATACTTGAACCTTGTTTTGTTTTTAGCGATTAATCACTGCAGGTCGTGATTCTATGCCCTCTTTTGCAAGCATAAATCTCTGCCGGAATGCAAGTTTAGGGTTTCCTTTTGCGCAAACAAGGGCAAGTTCTTGGCGGGTTCTTAGCTGACGTGTTGCCTGCCAAAACTTGGGACAGGGGGAATCCCCCATCCAAAAATTTAAGGGTGCCAAAACTTGGGACAGGGGGAATCCCCCATCCAAAAATTTAAGGGTGCCAAAGCGCCGACTGGGCGTTTGGCACCCGAAGTGTAATACATGCAACCTGCCTAAATTCCAAATGGCAAATTCCAAATGGCAAGAAACTATTGGTTAATTATTTTAATTTTTTCAGTTTGGCCAGTAGTGTGATTTAGACCTAATTATTCAACAAAAAAGAGTACAATGGTTGTCAAGGTCATCTTTGGAGGAAAAATAACCAACAGATTTTTTTTTTTATTGAAGGTTGGTATTCTATTTATATTTTAAGTATAAAGAGTCCAACAAGTGATATAAAGTGCAAAAATGTCTTGGGGAAAAGGGTTCTCCCCAAGAAGGCCTTACAGGCCAAAAACATAAGGCTTCAGCTTCTAGGAGTGAAGACCATAGTAGATAAGCCTTTAAAGTTTTAAACTTGAACTTGAAACTTGAACTTAAACTTAGAAAGTTGAGCTTTGGAGGAGTCTGTAAAAAAATAGCTTGTAGTCTGAGATATCATAAACAGCTACTCTTCTTCCACCACGAGACCTGCAGCTTCAACATTCTCAAAAGGATCAGGTCCTTTTGTCTTCATTGTGAGCTCGCAATACAGACATGGATAGGTTCTTGATCTTGCGAAATTATACCTCCCTGAGGCATCTCATCAGATCGGGCTCCAATGAGCAGGAGCACAGACAATCATAGTCTTCATCGAAATGATGGGTGGGGCAGCCAGTCAAGAAACTAGCAGCCCATTTCTTGACCTCTTCAAATTTCTTGTTGGGAAAAGTAATCCGCCTGCTCAGAAGGAAGAATTTTCCTACACAAGAATAAAGCCAATAAGTAAAATTAAGAGTAAACTTTATGCACCCAGGAAACATCATAGTTTGAGATAAGATGGCTTGAGGCCAGATAATTTCTCCATTGAAAACCAATTTGTTGTGCCCTTTCCAGATCCTCTAAAGCAGAATGTAGAAGCTCCAGTGCCTTGAGATTTCTGGCATGAAAAAATCATTTTCATGGCTGTCCAATGAAAGATTTAGATTTAGAGAGTTGGAGGAGATCTCAATTGTCCATTGGTACCAAAAACAAGATCTGAAGAGGTGATCTTTATTTTCTGCAAAAGAAAGACATCTCAGACATATATCAGTGTTAGAAAAGCATCACTTATATCTTTTACTGTTGGTGGCCAGACCCCTTTGCCAAAGCTGTCATATGAAGGCCTTGATCTTGGGACTTATAGGTGACTTCCATAGATGACTAAGATTTTTGATGCATCTATCTTCTGCTACACCCCATTTGAGATGCAAGCTTATAGCTTGATCTCTAAAGAGATATTTGTAGGCATTCTTCACCTTGAAATGAAAATGACATTTGTGCTGCCAGGTGAGATCAGTGTTGCTCCAGTAAGCTTGGGAGATAAAGAGTTATGGAGTCTTCAATCTCGTTGCACAAGGCAGTGTCTTCAAATGGAATGGGAGAGCCATCTTGAAACAGATCAGAAATTAGAGAAATCCCTTGTTGCACCATGACTTAGCCTGATCAGGAAAATTCCTTACTAGGCAGTGAGGGTTGTTTTCTCCTAGCAAATAAGGGTTCCAAAAAATTGTCTGAGATATGGATAAACCCCTATTCCGAGTGAACATCCCTGTGATTTGAATCCAAGCTTTGATCCACTTCCTGATCAAGGGAGGAATATTGTTAGGAATTCTGAAATCAAAGAAAACTGCATCAGGGAGGTGCATCTTAATATTCTAGCCATAAGGCTTGCATTTCTGGATATAATGAATAAGAACTGATACTGGATGCTTGATTTCTCCTGAAATAGCCTTGAAGAGGTATTTGGCAGCTAAGGCAGTAGCATGCTTCTCAATGTTTATGATTCTAAGCCCTCCCATCTTCTTGGATTTGTAGCACTCTTCCATGGAGACTGGTGTTCCGCATCTCTTATTGCTTCCACAATTAATAAATCTGCCAAGAATTTCTTGAAGCTTGCTGTATACTTTCTTGGAAGTAAGGATGAAAGAGGACTGGTAAATATGGGTGGAGGCAACAACATAATTTGTCAGGATAGCTCGGCCAGCTATAGAAAGGTACTTGGAGTTGAGAGTGTCAACCTTTGTATAAAATTTGTCAATCATTCCAGATCAAAGATCAGCAACATTGGATCTGATGGCAAAGGGGATACCAAGCATTTTGGAGTGGGAATTATGAGGGCATAGGTTGCATTCCAAGATATCAGCAGCTTGGGAACCAAGATCTTGGTTATATGCAGCTAGTTTAGATTTGGCAAGATTAATCTTGCAACCAGAGGAGGTGCCAAAATCAGTAAGAATGGCCTTGGCTTGATTGAGGTACTGAAGATCAAGAGAGATGAGAAGGAAAGTGTCATCAACAAAGTGGCCATTTAGAAATTGGTCAAAATTATCACTATGAGGAAGGTACAGACCAGAAATGGTGCCATCATTCTTGGCTTGATCATATCTACAATGGAGAGCACCCATAATGATGATGAAAAGGAAGGGGGCAAGGGGACAACCTTGCTTAACCCCTCTTCTGATTGTAAAGAAAGGACTGCACTCACCATTGATGAGGACAGAAGAGTTGGAGTTATGAAGAATGGCAGTGAGCAGTCTGACAGAGTTGATGCTAAATCCCAATCTTCTACAGCAAAGCTCCAAGAATTCCAGTTAACAGAGTAAAACGCCTTCCTGATGTCCAATTTGAGGAGAGCCACTTCCTGATTAGAGTCTCTAGCCCATCTAAGTTCCAGAGTAGCAGTGGCAACATTGTCTAGAATATTTCTGCCTTTTAGATAGGCAGATTGGCTTGGGCTGATAATATTATTAAGAATGCCTTTCATCCTTTGAGTAATAGCACCTGAAATAATTTTATACATCACATTAGTCAAAGAAATAGGTCTATGATCAAAAAAAGAGATGGGTTCAGGGATCTTGGGGATGAGAGTTATGAATTATGAAGCTAGTGTTGATTCTCTCATCCATCTCCTTTCCGATCAGCAACTCATTTGCAACATTTTGAATGCAATCTCCCATAATGTCCCAAGTGGCTTTGAAAAATTCAGCAGGCAATCCATCAGGCCCGGGAGATTTGCCATTCTTCATATTCATGGTGACATTCTGCAACTCATCTAAAGTGAAAAGAGAAGTCAGATGAATATTCTGATCATTAGTAACCCTGCTTTCAAGATTGATAAAGTTGTTGATGGTCTGAAAATCAGCATCATCATTGGTTACCATAATGTTGATGAAGTGGTTAGTGGCTGCAATCTTGAGACCATTGTCTTCATTAATGCTAGCACCATTGACCATAACTTTTAAAAATAAATGTCTCTTACTAGAGGCAATAACACATGCATCTATGCAGGGTTCAGTGTGCTATCAGGTTAGTGTCTTTACGAAATGTGACTCCTTGACATGAAGTGGTCTCAATGTATTTCTTTTCTACATGCCTTTGCAGCGATTAGAATTTCTTGGTGATGCATCCCTTGATCTTCTTATTACAAAGCACCTGTTTGAGTCACATTCAGGGTTAATTCCAGGAATACTGAATGAATTGCACCAAGCAGCTGTAAATAATGGCTGTTTTGCATGGGTCGCTGCAAAGTATCACTTGCAGCACTATCTTCTACATAAATCTGGTGAATTTTCTTGAACAAGTAACAAGTTTTATGAAGAAGTTACAATTTGAGGGGCATAATAATCCGTCTTTTGGATGGTAAGTTGGCATCTCTAGGTATGTTGATCTCATAAATGAGCTATTTTGCAGGTACTAGGTGATATCGTAGAAAGCATTGTCGAAGCTGTTCTTATTGATACATCCTTTAGTTTAGAAGAGGTTTGGAGGGTGGTTAAGCCTATGTTATCGCCTTTTGTAACTCCAAAGACATTGCCATTTCATCATGTTAAAGAGGTTCCGAAGATCTGTGATTTTCATAGATTTCCCTTGGAGTGGGAGAAAGTTGGTAAGATTTTTTCTTATAAGGCTAAACGTCAAATTGATGGAAAAGAAATTTTGGGATCTTCAGAAGCTAAAAGACAGAAAGAGGCTAGAAAGAAGCTGCCAAAAAGCTTAAATTTTCTAAATAAGTTGTGACACTATATATACTTGGCAAACTTAATTTGCTGCTTATGCAGGACTGAGAAATTATGTACCCTCGTTATAAGACAAAATTAGATCCAGTAAACACTACTCAAGTCAAGGTGCTTCTGTTAAGAGAACGTAATAATTGCTTGGAAACCCAGCAAGGTTCAAAGGATTGGTCTCAAAATGGGCATTCCAATGATGAGCTTAACAACTTTGGGAGCTCCGAGTAGATAACAGAGGGAATGGATATATCTCAATATGAGCATTCTCGTGATGATTTCTATGACTCTGGAGAACCTATAATGTGCTCAGAGGATGATGAAACTTGTGCCAGATCGGGTGATAAATTAAGGAGGTCATTCACTCAGCCGATAAAGAGTTCAGTTTTGGCGATTCTTCAATATCATACATAGATTCTTTAATTATGATTTTTAATTTATTACAATACGTGGTAGAATTTGTAAATTGCCAAATGCTCATAATAATATTAATTCAATCGCTAAGCAAAACTATTAGGATTCATTTACGAATTTTTATTTTTATTTTTTGCCAACTTTTGAATCCATTAAATCACTATAAGTGAAAATTAGCCTAGAAATCAATTTTATGCTTTGATCATCATACTTTTGATCTAAAGATAAATTTATATAATCATTAAAATAATGAAGAAGAATTAGAAATTACAAGTAGTCTAATAATAGCATCCTTGAAGTTTATCCATATAATTTAATATACTATTTAAATTTGTAAATTGCCAAATCCTGATAATAGTTGTAATTCAATAACTTAGCAAAACTATTAGGATTCATTCACAAATTATTCTTTTTTGCCAATGTTTGAATTTGTTAAATCACTATAAATGAAAATTAGTTCAGAAATCAATTTTATGCTTTGATGATGATCTAAAGATAAATTTATATAATCATTAAAATAATGAAGAAGAATTAGAAAATACAAGTAGTCTAATAATAGCATCCTCGAATTTCATCAATAAAATATGAATAAGTCCAGCTCAATATGACATATTTGCAATTTGCGTGTCCATTAGGTCTTAAGTAAAAGTGTTGACAATGATGATAGATCCTTAATCTTTGGGTCAGAAGCCATTGAAATATGCAGGACATTAATTTTAATAAATACCAGCAAGTAACAATAAGGTTTGCCACAATACAGGTTTGCATAGAGATATGCTTGTTGACACAGGATCAACAAAAATAATTTTTGATAAAAACTTATCTAACTCCATCATGTATGCTTATGAAAGACTTTCTCCTTCTCCCCTAGTTGGAAAAATACATGGGACAAGAAACCATTTTGCTTCTATATTCCAAAGTATGTTAAAGATACCCTTTATGCTTTTCGTAGCTTAAAATTCTACTTTGAGAATGAATTCAGTTAAGGGATTGTTTTAGAAACAGCATTTTACAATAAGTGGAAGGTAAAGATAAATATGTTCTTGGACTTTCGAGTCTGATGGGTTTTGTCACTGTTTTTGAGCGCTTCAACAATATGATGGCCTTACTGAATTTATAATCTTTATGTTTTAATGACCATATTTAAGATAATTTATTTGTCTATATGTTTAACACTATAATATGCCATAAGCTTTTCACGAATGCTGACAAAAATATATCACAAATCTTGATACAAATATGCAACAAAATAATCCCAAAAAGTTTAGAATTAATGATGATATAGTTGACCTAAAACTATTGGTATGTTGACTCTAAAATATATCACAAATTTTACACATGTTCGTCCCCGATGGTAAAGCGACTAAACTTCTTGGTATCCCTGTATGTGTTCATATCTCATCCAGAGATGCTTGGGGAGGCAATGATTGAGGTGCTTGAAAAAGCTTCTCTAATCACAATTCCGTTATTTTGTCATTTTGAAATTTATAAATATTGACAACCCCAATTTCAACAATGTGGAATTGCATGTAAATACTTTTGATTATTAGCCTTAATTCTAACAGGTCTCAAATTACAAGTTAACACTTAGTTAATCACAAGCCAGTATTCTACATAGTGAAGTAGATGTAAATCAACATATTTATACTCATCGATAATGAGAATAAGATAACTCATATTCTAGAAGTAATATTACAATGAAAGTAAAACGCACTGAAAGTAGGAATACAATGAAAGTAAGATTCGCTCATAAGATACTCATGGAATCTCTTACTTTATTTTCCTTGTTCGGCTATCTTTTCTAGTGACTTCAGAACTTTATCCTTCACAGAGATTGGAAGCTTCATATACCCCTTTCTCGGATCCACTTGCCCTTTTGGGATTCCATGATCGTAACACGAATTTTTTTTCCATCCATTGGGGCGGATCACTTACATCATACTTCTATTACTTATTAAAACAATCTTTGTAGTGCATTAAAGATAACCTGTAGCTATACTTTTGTTCTGTCACTGTACTCTTTGCTGTGTGAGCTTATAGCTAAAAGCCAAATTGATCACCTCTTTGTTGTGTGGGCTTATAGCTAAAAACCAAACTGATCGGCCCTAGAACCCTGATTGATGTGAAACGGATGATTACAAAGCTCTTCCTGATCTTTTTAATCTCCACATGTTAGCCAAAGATGCCATTACATCTTATCTTATATGATAGTATTATAGCGTAGTGGATGGATCCAACCTTAATTTGGATGGTTGAGGATTGATCGATCAACGGTGAAGATGGTGCGTGCATGTCTTTAATCAAAATATCATCTTGATCATTGGTTTAATATGACTCACTCAATCCGATAGTCAAAGGACGATGAGGAAGGGGAAAAGCATAAGGGAAAAAGAGAAAGGATAAAAGGGAAAAGGGAGGGAGAAAAGGCAAAAAGGGAAGAAGGAGGTGGAAAGGGCAATTGTTTCCAATTGTGGGCCTGATCCTTCTGCCATGTCTGTTTCTTCTTCTTTCGCAGTCATTCAGTATGGCAAGGAAAAATAACCACCTTACTAGCACATCACCAGCATGTATATCTGAACAAAAACAGAAAAATACATTAAATCCAATGCATATCACTGGTCCCAGAGGTATGTTGGCTCTCATGGATTCTATTCATGCAAGAAAAATGGATCAGATGTACTTACCACCATGTAATGATAGAAATGCTTATACCAAATCTAACAGCTCATTATTGTATATCTGAAGAAAATCTGCAATAAATGCCCAGAAAGCGAATAGAACGACAAGAATGCTCTTTACAGAAATCCATCAAAAAGGATGTCAAGATCAGTTTCTCACTTCCAATTTGATAGTCATAGATCTGTATTTGTTAGAATGGACAAAAGGCACCTCCAAAGAAGGCCATGCTTTAACTAGCATTTTTTTATGGCTTCATGATAGAGTGGATCAAAAGAACATACAAAGAGTACCAGACAATCATTGTACCTGCAAATGCTGAAATACCTTGTACAGCTAATGGAATGACAACGAGGGACGATACATAGAACAATGACAGCCATATCTGTATAAAAGTAGCAGCTAGCTTGAAAAATGCAACCATTGTGGCAGCTGCATCTTGTGCAGTAGGATCATCAAACATCAAAAGGTAGAACATTTCAAATAAATCACTGAGGCAATGTTACTGAATGATAATTCTCTCTACAAAAAATTGTATATCCTCAAGAAGTGTCAAGGGTGTAAACCTAATTTCAATGATTAATTCCACAACAGAAATCATGTAGCTAGCATTGGCATTATGATGCATGTAGACGCATTTGAATTTAGCTTAGATATGTTTGCTAGTATTTATACTAGCATTTGATGGGAGGAAAGAATATATTTTTGCAAGTAAAAAGCATTTTGGATGCTCAGTATTTTGTGGCAAATATAAAACTTCAATTGTGATGTAATTAAGATATAGAGAATCAAGTCTGTTCATCAACTCGTAAGTCCAAATTGATGCATATAGAATTGAATTGAATTGAATTGAATTGAATTGAATTGAATTGAATTGAATTGAATTGATGGAGGTTGTATCATTGAGTTCATCAACTCGTAAGTCCAAATTGATTTAGGTTAGAACTTAAGATGGTAGACTGTATGGCATAACATTGTGTGCATTCAATGAGATTTCTTTTCAATGCTTTTGTTACGTCGAGTACTAATTTTATTTCAAGGGTTATGAATAGATGCTTTTGATACGTCATAAATTCTAGGGAAAACTACCAAAATGCCCCTATAATTTGGGCTAATGATGAAAATGCCCCGAAAGTTTCAAAATTATGAAAAAAGGGCCTCTAATCATTAAAACATTACAACATACATAACACAATCACATTCATACTGGATCCAACATTGCAATATCTACACCCTTTCTTGAAGCAAAGCTATCAAAAGGCAGTCTTTTTCCCTTGTTATCATAGCTTGCCAATTTTGCATGCTTTTGCATAATTTTTGCCTTTAGATCATCATATTCGAGTAGAATATATCCATCCATGCAATTTGTTTAGATATTAGTTGGGGACTTCCAAACAAAATGGTTCTTTGATGGGTTTGCTATTATAAACTGGGTCGTTAACAAAGGCATTTTCTTAATGTAAGTCCACACAAATAGAACTTATGCATGTTCCAGGTTCACAATTTGGAGCATTTATCTTTTCAAAAATGTAACTAGTCCTTTTTTTTGTTAACCCTTGCATAATGAAATAATGACATTGATGAAATTACGCGTTCTTCATCCTCTAAGTAGTTGGTAGTTCTTCCTATCGCAGAGAGTAAGAAGCCATGCCTTTAGCATGCAGTTGATTGTTTGGTGCTGCAGAAGGTTTGCTAGAATGGCTTCATTTTCTTTTCTTAAACTCTTCCTCCTATGCAGTGCTTTCTATTTAGCCCAGATACTGCCCTGGTTTATTGTGTTGAGCCTTTTCTTGAGTTGGAATAGGAGAGATGAGCGTTCTGCTTTTAAAGTCCAAATAAGTTATTTTCATATAGCAAAGACCTCTTCAACATGTTTTAGCGTGCTTTTATCTACTGCTACTTGCCTTTCTTCCTCTTTTTTCTGGAGTATGCGCTATAAAAATATAATAAGATTGTACATTGCTTTAGCTTATGATTTTTCCAGTGGTTTATTGCAACCTCTCTTTGCAACTTTTTGTGCCTTATACAATGAAGATATCCACTTCTCCGAAAACCTCTTGCTAGAAGTTTGGTGTTGAAAGTGAGGGACTGCTATCTCCTTCCAGATCTCAAAATTTTTTACAGATGATTTACTTGCATACCAATCCTCAGCGGTCTCTTTGAACAAAAGTTTTGCAAAAATGCATAAAAGTCATATACCTCCCTGCTTATCATTAGCTAGATCTGGTAAGATCTTCCCTTGCTGCCGTAATTGAGGCATCCCTCCACTCCATGAAATTACTTCCTGAACAATATGAAAAGACACAGATTAGATACGTTCATCAGTTATACATTAAACTAGTGCAATATCAAAGGGGCTCAACTGTATGAGGTAAATGATGCACAAAATAAACTTGTCCATGAATGCAACTAAAAGGCCCATAAACACTGCAACTCGAATTTGGCTTGAATTATCAGCATTTAGATAATCCAAGATGTGAAAAGATCATTAGAAGTTCTCGAAAGAAAATGATAGAGAAACTAAAACACTGACGAACTTTTAAAAATTAGATTGGAAACTTGGAAACCTTTTTTTAATCTCGGCATTCTACTCTTGTTGTCATTATAGTTGTCCCGCAAATTATAATGCTGCTTTTACCTGCCTTCCATAGGAAACACAACAGATGTAGCAACTTCCAGCAACAG
>JAANSK020095130.1:0-16197 GCA_011763485.2 Isoetes engelmannii | reverse complement strand
AAAAGCATCCCAATGCAACAAGTGACCAGCCTCATACCAAGCACCTACTGTGAGTACTCCAGCCAGCTTCCAGCGCCACTGAGTTAATGGATGTACATCAGCACACAGAGGCAAATTATTCTCCAATGGAACACATCGTGGCCCATGGGTCCTTGCTCTTATTGCTCGCTGATATGTGAGGTAATGCCTGCCGCTCTGATAGATGATGTTGGAACAAGATTGCGGATGAAACGGGAGCAAATCATTGAAACGGGATCAGAAGGGATATTCTCTAAAGATTCCCTTTTTCCCCCAAAAAAGGGGGCAAATTGAGGTTAAAAAAAAGGACATGATTTTGTGATTTTGACCCCCCTAAACTAGTTCATACTTTTGCATGAAGAGAGATTTGGATTCATCGACGTGACACTTTTGCACACAAAAAATTGAAATATTTAGAGAAATGAAGCGTTAACTGAAATAGCAGTAGTTTCAAAATTTGAAGATGAAATCTTCGTATGTACATTCAAAATTTACAACATTTTCAGAAGACTCAGTTATGTGAAAAAGTGTGAGGAGTGATGAGGGACGGATCAAGAACATCCTCATGTTGATTTATACCATCATCGTCACCTTCACTTCTCTCACTGTCACTCGAGAAGTGCTTGAGTTATCTTCCTCGTCACTATCAACAGAGGTTGAAACATTGTCATCACCACTCCCCTCTTCACTGTCCTCCTCGTAATTACAAACGTTCTTAAGCAAGTTGATCATCCTTTGGCGAAGGCGATTGTCAGATTTCAGTTTGAATACTTCTTGTAAGTTAAGCTCATCTCTACAACCTACTTTCTTGGCTCTTTTCCCTTATCCCTGACTTCTCATTTCCAGCTCATATCTTCCCTCAAAAGCATTTACTGAACGTGTTGCAAGCCAGTGAACCTTCAGTTTTATTACTAAGCCTTCTTCTTTGATTGTTTCAATCACTTTTGCAATCCAAAAGGGTCGACCTTTATCATCGTCATCAGTTGGAAGAGCAATGAGCATACCTTTAGTAATTTTTGTGATATTACCAGAAGGCTCATTCCTGCGTCTTGGCCCGAGGTACATGACGGTCCTCCTCTTTCTCTACTGAAGGTGCTACTGTAGCACTGCTTGGACCTGCTTGATTGTGAGGCTGGTGGAGTGTGTTAGGCCATTCAAAAGGTTCCTGCAACTTTCTTGAAGTAATCTTTGATTGACGATACTTTGATTGAGGAAGAAATTTCTCCACCACATTTGGTCTTCCTCCGTGAAGTACTTAAAACCCAAAGAAATTCCTTTTTCAATGGCTTGTAAGGATTGTTGTGAGGTGCTTTTCTTCTGTTCAAACTCCTTTGGATTTTTTAGAGGAAGCTGCTCTGCACGCTCTACCAAGAAATTGTCAGGGACATGCCTGATGAAGTGCAATCCCTTGGGTGGACTCCAATCTTTAATTGTGGTATATTTTTTCCCTTGCAAACCACTTCTTCCATCTTCCAAGTAGAATTTGATATGATGCTGGAATGTGAGATCATTCAATTTGTTCACAGCTTGTTCGCTATTGCCACGTCGCAAGAAAATGAATTCTCTAAAGTCAGCAGTCTCCTTCAGAACCTCGACTACTGGAATCGGGGTGTAAGAGTCTTCAATAATTCGGATTAAAGTGGGAAGGAAAAAGGCTTTCTTCCTTTGAAGGCGCACTGAAAATCTGTTGAACATCTAATCAATTTGATCATGAGTGTGGCCTACGAGGGGAAACCCAAGCTTCACTTTCGTGAAGATCTTTTGCTCCACAAGCATGGCACAATAAGCAAAAAAAAGACTGATTTTTGTTCTCCCTGGTAGTGTTGTCAAGTTATAAGTAGAGAACAGATGGCAAGTGCTCTACCTCACACAACAGCTTGTTAAGAATGGTAATTGTGAGGTTCGGGTCACCATGCAAGTTAGGATATGTCAAGAAGATTTTGCACTTGAGACTTCCTTTGAAAACCATTGCCCCCACAAGGTGGATCTTAATGAAACATTCCTCTGGCACATCTTTTGGAATGTTCAGGAAGTGTGGTAGAATCGTTTTCTTTTGGTCCATACCATATACTGAAGTGGACGCTCTAGAGCCTTTTTTCTGTGCTTTGCAAGTTTTCTTCTTTCTGTTGCTTGTTGCTCACGGCGTCTAGCAAGGTTCTGTTGTACAATATCTGGAGATGGGCGGAAGTCAAAACAAAGATGTGAAAAGAGTTAGAGAATAAAAGTGAAAAGAGTTAGAGAATAAAAATCTACAACTTACTTCTTTTGATCTCTGCTCTTGCAGTTTCTCTTTGACTCTTTAATTTTGCACACCTTGAGCACACATGCATTCTATGTTTACGAGGAATTTTCACTAGGCCGAATTCACTCTTCCAAAGTTTAGTGAAGTGTGAGTAAGAGATGTGCTCAGACCCAGTGCACATCTCTTTGTATTCCAAAAAAACATCTTTTTTGTGATGTTGTCTGTCAAATGGTACATATTACTGTTAGGCAACTTCTCACATGTCTCTTTGAAGTAATTCTCCATCCAAGTAACAACAGTCAGAGCGTGCATTATAATGACTCTTCCTGGCCCACAGCGACCATCAATTGCAGGGTTTTTGTCCAGTCTTTTGTGTATTCTAGACATTCTAGTGGCACCCAAACGGTGGGCAATCATAAAGCATTTTTGGCAAACTTGTTCTCGTTGGATGTAGTGGAGAAAAGTGTTGTAGTTTGGTCTCACATGATATGCCAGATAACCATTTTGATCTGTTAATGTCATTGAACTGTAATTGTCTCTAATTACACATAATTTAAGCATATTGAACCTGCCAATGCAACCCAACAGGCAGCATGTAGATCTTAGAATTTTTCTCATTTTCTGTTCATCCATAAGGTTCCTCCTCCTCACAGATGAACAAGCTCTCAAGCAAACATCAACCTTGAATTTTTTGGAAGAATATAATGTGCCAAACGATATTGCCACCCAAGAGCCAGACTCTGGTTATAGTGCGTCAAACAGGCATTGGCAAGTTGCCAATGTATCAAATGCGCAATTAGACCCGGGTTGATCAAAGGGAATATGCCAAGTGTGCGCACAGAGTGTGGCAAAAAACACCCAGTGTTCCAAGTTGTCAATGTATCAAATGCGCGATCAGACCCGGGTTGACCATATGAGATATGCCAAGTGTGCATAGTGGGGCAAAAAACACCCCATTTGGCCTTTGTGAATGAACCCTAGAAGAAAATCCTTGTTAGATTTGTAGGCCCTTATGCAATAAGTTTGCAACCAATCATTAAAAGTGTCTCCTGGGACATTCAAAGATGCTAGGAGGTCAATTCAATTCAATCTATTTGGTAATATAACTTAACTTTAAGTATACTTTAATTTAAATTGCTAGCATACACTAAGCTCTGCTTTAATCTTTGGAAAACATCCAACATTAGAAGGATATTTAGATGCTCATTTATGTTTGGTCTCTAAAGTGGGCATTTCTCAAAGCAATGAAGAAAGGTCATGGATATTTGCATGTGGTAAGTAAAAATGTTTGTCAGCTCTTATGTGGAATGGATCGGCATTGGTCAGTGACTTAGAGAATCTGGGAGGAGCGGTCAGTATGGGTGTCGTCATGGGAGAGCCGATGCTACATGCTAGAAGGGCGGACCCATGCCCAAGGCATAAAGTAGGTCTCTACGAGAATGAGTGACCCTATGTATTGCATATGCTAGATTGCACACCCTATGACGATGACATATTTGGGAAAAGCTTCACTGGTATGTCAAGCTACTACTGGAAAGTCATCTAGTCGAATACTTGATCTATGAGACAACAACATTGCCCTTTCGTTGATGTCCTTTACAATCCTTCTAATATACCAACTAATATTCCCTTATTTTGTACAAAGTACCAAAGATAGAAATGAGTAGAATGGTTTGAATGGCCTTCATTGATGGACATGGTCGACCTAGCTTTGGTAAAAGAAAATAGCAAGGGTATGTATAGAGTATAGAAGACCCTAGCAACATATGATAAAGGCATATAAGCAATTGATGTCATATGTTTAAGAAGGATTATGTGGTCGTATAAGAACCATTGACTGATGTTTATGAGGCAGTCAAGAACATGTGGTCCTACTGAATCATGATGTCATTTATGAACAATGTGCTGCCCCCAAAAGTATATAAGGACTTTACATCATCAAGAGGAAAGGTTTTATCCATTAACTCGTAAAGGTCAAGTGCCACATAGGTAGGGAATGGGATTAGGGTTCATG
The DNA here is from genome assembly GCA_011763485.2 of Isoetes engelmannii. Lineage (NCBI taxonomy): Eukaryota > Viridiplantae > Streptophyta > Lycopodiopsida > Isoetales > Isoetaceae > Isoetes > Isoetes engelmannii. Next base: position 11,923 of record JAANSK020095130.1, on the reverse strand, counting down.
ATTCCGCTGAACCGGTCGACAAATAGCAACAACAGGTCAATTTCTTCAAAGTGTAGGGCAACAGAGCTTAGGGCTCCTTTTCCGCAGCAGCGACATGCTCTCTTCCAGCGGCTGCCGCCGGTAGAGGGGCCCCTGTTGCTCTTGCAGAAATGGAGCTCTAAGCTTTGTTCTCCTATACATATGGCTAGCATTTGTTGCATTTTCGGCTATGACATGTTGAGGGATGAACATTTAAGTAGCACGACCGGCCAAGGAATAAAACACAAAAGGCTGTATGATTGATGATTATATAAAGGATATATGTTATTTATTCGTTCGAAAGATTTGAAGATTGGAAAGGACGTTAAAAATGAGCAAGTGCTACATATAATAGGCTCCTTTTGTGTGGTCTTTCGTCGTATGCATCAAAAAGTTCTCGAAAGCATATCTATGAATAGATTTGGATAACTTTGAACATGGTTGCAATAATAAAATCTTTTATTCGCGAGACAAACAACTTGTTTACAACTACTTTCTTTGTACTATTATACATTTTATATTTAGATAGAGAACTAAATTGCCCCTACTTTTTGCTCAAAATGTTGAACAAATTGCCCCTACTTTTTGCTCAAAATGTTGAACCACCCTCCGGGCATTTTGATAAGTACAGGGTAATATAGTCTTTGTGGTGCATCAAATCCAAAAGTTTGTGCTTAGATTGTAAGATCTTTCCAAAACCATTAAATTCCTCCAAGCCAAGAGTTCAATTCACAAGTTATGCTCATTTGAGTTATAAGCTATGCTCATTTGAGTTGTTTTGTTTAAAACACTATAACCTAGCAATTCCCAACTTCGCTTTAAACAACTATTTGTGATTGGAAAGATCCTACTGTCCCATAGGCCAATTAGTCTCTATGGACGATAAAAAATCTATTCTATTCCATTTTATAAATTTCATACGATGGGCACTTTCTCATTCATTCTCATTTGATCAATCACAAAAAGAAGTTATAAGTTCCGTACGATGGGCACTTTCTCATTCTCATTTGAACAATCACAACAAAAGTTATTGTTTTAGCGCAATTAATATAAAATAATTTTTAGGGGCATCTTGGTAATTTTCCCATTCATATATCTTTTTACATCGTCATAAATAAAGTTATTATCCAGTTTTCAGAATTTTTAGTGTGCAGGATATTCACGTGCCACGTGATCGATGGAAGACCTTACGTTGGGACCTCTTCTAACATAATCAGCCATGAAGTCCCTGTAAAGAAATTTCTTATAGACTGAAGGATGAGAAGAATCTACAAGTTTGGAAGCAGGTGCAATATAAGCATCAGGGCATGGTCCCAGAAAAGTAGCAACTGATATTCTTAATTGATGTTTGTCTGCAACCACTCTGTGCTCTCCACTCTGGTATCTGCCATTGCTCAAAACCTGCAAAAAATCCAGCATAATTAAGCCTAAACATAATTCAAATCAGTAAACTCAAGGATTCATGTTCAAAGCTGCACTAAACAAGCCTTGATTTCAGCCATTATAGCCATAAGCTATGTTCAAAGCTGCACTAATCAAGCCTTGATTTCAGCCATTATAGCCATAAGCCAAGTTGCAGCATGTGCAAAGTGCTTAAATTACCTGTAATTGATCCCCAATATTCACCATCAGGGCATTGGCGACAGGCTTAACAGCAATCCACCTGCCTCTATTGAAGGCTTGGAAACCACCCACTTGGTCCTGTAGCAGTATAGTTATTGCACTTGGATCAGTGTGAGGTCTGACCCCAATTGTGACATCAGGATTTGGACATTGAGGGTAGTAATTAATTGCTGAAATTTGAACAGGATTTGCCAGAGCCTTGCTTAGATAGCCAGCATCTAAACCTAAACTCTCAGATATGGCTTCCAAAAGATTGGATAATAAACTTGATGTCCCTTTGAAGTATTCAACCGTGCAGTTTCTGAAGAAAAAACAAAGTCAGAATCTAGGCGCCAGAAGCTGATTATCTTAAGTACAAAAAGCAGAGATTTTACCTTGGTAGATGATCTTCCCTGGGCCAATTTTTTGTGGCTTCAGGAAAAGGGCCTGTAGGAAGCCTGAGGACATCCTTCCATTCTAAAACAGAATCTTTGGCCGCGTGAAAGCTGGTAGAATAGCGTACTGGTCTGTTATCATAAACTGTCGTGAAGTAACTCATTTTGTCTTTTACAGGGACATTGTAGAAATGCCTGGCCGCTGTCAACATACCCCTCATTGTGCTTGGATTGATGCCATGATTCGTTACCTGGTTCACACATTTCACAGTGGCATATCTTACTTAATATATGACTGAAGATACTAAATCTATGGGTTGCTAAAGATGAGATTTGACACTAAACTATTAGCAGATAAGTAAATTACAGACGAACTTTCGGTAACTCTTAGCAGACAAGCGATCTGTTTACCTGTACAATTCATATCTGATGTTCAAGTTCCTAGCTAAATTATAGTAACGCTTTAAGCATCTACCCATGCATGGTTCTCTCACTCACTTAGAACCTGAGCTGAACTTATGATGTCAAGCAAAAAAATACTTTATAACCATATCCAATGTATTAGGATAATTGCATAAGAATGTATTTACCTGAAAACATCCCCATTCTTTGCATGCAACACCAATTTGCCTCACAACTTGTGGCCTATTACTTAACAGTCCTGAAAGGTCAACAACGGGAATATCTACGCCTTGAACAGCCTTCAAGGACTTATTAAGCAGGTGAGAAGGCAAAACATAAGCTTCAGGAACTTGAGTAATTCCCTTCTCCACAATTTCCTGCAATGGTCTGATTTCAGTTCGGCCTGAAACATCCATTATAAATAAAAAAAGAAGCAAATAACAGAGAAGGATGAGCAGACCAAGGAAGTGATTGGAAGAAAGGTACAAACCTGCTGCTATTTATAATGCAAGCTAAGCATTTCCAGAATTTGATCACGTTTTCGGCATTTTAAAGAGATGGAGGGAAAAGAAAAATGCCTGCGCGGATCCACCAGCGCCAACTATCCGGAAGAGCGTGCCGATCAGAGTCTCGCTAGCTGGCCTGTGTAGGGTTTAATTAACCTAATTTAATTCCTGGCCTTGGCTGATGACGGCCCTGGTATCAGCCACGAAAGGAGAGTCTGGTCGGTTTTGCCTTAACGGGAGGTGGAGGGTTGTTTCTGCAACATGGCAAGTTGGCAACATTTTAAATCATTTCAAAGTGTGACCCTAATATTGTGGCAATCCAAGTAAGGCTGACAAGGACAAAGGACAGGCTAAAGCTAACATTGGAGAACTCCCTGTAAGAAGTTTTTTTTTTTTTTTGGAAGAAGTAATTTTCAGGAGCAGAGAATTTCGCGAAGAAACTTTTTGGCGACCACGAGTGGTGCCAGAGAATTTCGAGCGAAATTCTCTTGCTCCTGAAAATTCTTCAACGAAATTTTAGGGAGCTTGAAATTTGGCATTCCCGACATGCCTTTCTCAGTTTTTCAGCCTTAAATCACCGAACAAAAATCGACACAAGGTTTCAGATTGTAAAAACATGTTGATTTGGGCCGAAATTTCGAGGTCCTTATTGTTTCTGAAAGTTGAAGATTTTCAGTTGTGCCAGTGCATCCCAAGAAATTCCATAGTGTTTTTTCATGTACTTTACTATAAGGACAATACAAATTTCCAGTTGAAAACTTGAAATATCTGGCTGGTTAGAGGAACATTAGGAGATATTTTAGTAGGCTCTTACTGGCTATAATATAGAGTTTTACTCTGTTTCACTGAACGTCTATTCTTTTACCTCTCACTACCTGTAGGACCATCTTATGCAATAACAGCATGTCATCCAACGTGGCAGACTTTCGGCTATGTGATGGTCACACATAAGCTCAGTACCACCATGTCATCCATCTATCCGAGACTTAGGCTATGTGACGGACAACATAAGGCTAAGGGCCAAAACACGTAGGGACAACATGGAATCACCTATCATGTCACCTCAAATTATCCACCCAAGAGGGTCTCCAGTTGTCAATTTTTATGCCATGTATTAAAAGATGGACTCCCTTTTCGGCACGCAAAACACTACAAACTTTACACAACAATATGAATCACCACTTTTAAGAGCATATTAAGGGCAAATGAGTAAAGATAAGATAAAGATAAGATAAACATTTTAACGTCACACCACTAGGCACCGTCCAATTGGACATGTGACGACAGTACAAAAGGGACCGAAAATTACAAAAAAGTCCACTAGTGGCTAATTGGTCCCTAAAAAGTTTCATGTTGAGAGGGAGGGAGGGAGTGAGGGAGGAGAGAGTGTTCCTTGCACCAAATAATTGTGCCTAAGGAATAGAGTAGAACTCTTTATGCTCGCGAAGACTAATTAGTTACGGGATCCATATAATTGAGCTAATATTGTCATTAATAATTACATTGAAAAGGATTTCAAAGGGATACTAAAATATAATAAACCAACTAATTAAGAACTTACTAGGTGATGCGCAATTACATTATATGCATTCATCATACCAAGATTCTTATCATCAGGATATTCTTAGCCTAAGAGGTTTGTTTATTCTTCTCTTTTTCTTTCTTTCTTTCTTTCTTTCTTTTTTGTTTTGATTGAAGGCGTACTGTATTATATTAAAAGAGTTTTAATACAACCAGCAATGTACTAGTACTTCTGAATCCCTTCGGCTTTCTTTTGCAAATAGATACTACATGGAAAGAGATTCAATTTTCTAAATCCTGTAGATACAGATTAACAAGACATAATAAACAAGAACCCCCAGTCGAATGGGAGCAGAGTTTTTGTCGAACCTGTTTCATCTGCATCTTGGCCTTTAAACCAATAATATCCCTCAATGAAAATCGGCCCTTGGATTGAAAGAACTATCATCAGCTTAAAGTCATAGCCATCCAAGATCTAGCAGAAGAGTGATGATAAGTCACGAAGCCAGAGAAAAGGATTCGCCCTTAAGCTTCTCTTGGAAGATGTCAAATCCCGACTCCATCTTGGTTTATCTGCATCTAACAATCACAGGACTTGTTATCTGCGCAAGCCAAGAATAAGGAACTCAGAGTCTCCCAACAGCTAGAGCCCTTTAACTCTTAAGCCTTCTTAACGTTTTTGAACTATGACAAATAAACTTCTCCTTGCTGGGAAAGGGGATCACAAGCCCTGCTAAAAGCACTACAAACTGCTACGAGGTCTTCTAAGAAAACATGATATTTTGCTTAAGCACAAAGAACTGCTTGCAACTAGTTTCTTAGAAAAATGCATTTATCTCCTCGATCCAATGAAGTAAGGAACAAGAAAACCAAAGAGCAAGATCAAGGTGTTCTTGTTTCTCTAACTGCACAGTACTATAAAGGACCGCCATCTTTTCCTCACCCACATGTTTTCCAATAATGACATGCTAACCGTCTTAAACCATCCGAAATATTTTCTAGCATAGATCATGATTGATAATCCAGTTGTCATTTGTCAACCTTAAAGAACATCACCGAAAAGATAAACTTGCAAGGACAGGTCGTACTTAAAGGTGATCTCCTTCTCTTCTTGTACACCAAAGTACTAAAGATTGCCCATAACTCATTCTTTTGACCGTTCTTAAATCAAATTTCAAAAAAAGATGAGAACCACTAAGTACCTTCCAAGAAAACTTCCTCCAGTTAGTACACAAGAAATTAATTTCTTTCTTTATATTTAATTTATATTCCTAGTCACAACTATGTGATTGTAACAAATAGTTAGTGTTATTTGTGAGATCATAAAGCTAGCCTATGGACCCTAAAACCGATTCAGTTGGGTGCTCATGTACAATTTGAATGAGTTGATGCTCATGGGACTCAAATTAAATTGGTGTTTAATTTGTTAATTGTAGATACAATTGGGGTCAGTTGCTTCTATGGATATGGTAGCTCGAGGGAGTGGCGTCGTACGTTAGTCTTGGTGGTCTAGCATATGTGTGTAAGTTTGGCAAATTATTGGCAATGCAAGGCAATCTAAATGGCAAGGGAAATCATTATATTAGCTTGGAGCAAATAATATCTTTTAATTAAAAGATATTATACCTAAGGTTAAGAATTATTGTTTAATATATCTTTAAAGGAAAATCTAATGAATGCAAAAAGGGCAAAAGTGGAGCTTTCTGGTAACAGCCGACCTGCTATACAACATATCCGACCTGCTATAAAAGTGGCGGATCACATCAGATCTGCATCGAATCTGCCTGCGGCAACTTCTGCTACAACAATCAACATTCTTCTTTAGCCTTCCATAGTCTTAACAGTTCCGAAATCATTATTCTTCCTCCTTAGTTCCAGAGCTATGGATCCTTTCCCGTGACTTGCCATCAACTTTGCCAAAATTTGCCAGTTCTTAGCATCGTGTGACCCGGTTGGGCGATGAACTACCATAAATTGGTTCTGTTGATGGATTTGCTCTAGTTTGGTGAACTAGAGCTAGATCAACAGTAGCTATTACTTCAAGCTGTTTAAAATATTTTACTTGTCTTGTCTTGCTAATGGTTTACTTTGTGGAATATAAAGCAGTTCAGGATGGATATACAGACTAAGAGTCATTGTTTATCAGATAAAGGATATGAATATGGCTTGGAGAGTTACAAGGTATGAATCAATGGTGTTATTCGTAATAGCTTACCACTAGGGTTTTTCCTCAAAAACACAAAAGGGCGGGGTTTTTTTAATCCCGGTGATAAGCCTTCAGCAGATACAACATTCATCTCAACACTTTACTATAGCCGTGTTTTTTAGAAGTCATTTATATATGTAATTATATTAATTTATATTTAGATTCTGGGTAGCTATACAATGGCCAACACTCTCAACACTCGCAGCAATTACATGTGCTATAGGACATGCTGGTCTGGTTGGATCATGGCTTCTTGATCTTATAGAAGCAGCAAGCATCAGAGTGGGATAAATATTCCCTTAGATTCTATGAAGATTCCTATAGGTTCCCTAAGATTCTATAAAGATTCCCCTAGATTTCATAAGATTCTATGAAGATTCCCTAGATGCTCTTAAGATTCCATTTTCTAGATTCTCCAAGATTCTATAAAAGTTTCCCTAAATTTTCAAAGATTTTATTTGAAGATTTCCCAAGATCCCCAAGATAAGGATACTCCAGGATCCCGTCTTCAACTGTGATGAAACGATGGCGAATTACTAATCTTTGGAAAGCCCTCCACGAGAGGAATCTAATGACATGGGCCCCACCATGATCTGACACCCCCATTATGAGATACAATCGTTTCAAGTCGAGGCACAAGAAGGAAGCTTCTTAGAAAGCTATGTAGTAAATGCAATGCCATGTTAGCCCTTTTCCCATTAATTGTGGTGCACATATTTAATGTTACACACACGTGTCAAAAATTTGTGAGGTCTAAATAATGTTGAGGTGGCAATGAATGGATCAGTACAACCAATGGATGACATTTTTTCACTTTTTTTTGAAGCTCTACGTGTCAATTTTCTAGGCAATATCTAACAATAGAATCCTAGTGCATCTTTCTAAAACAATACATGTTTAAAAAAGATTGCCCATGTGAACAAGGGAGTATGGATTATTGTGGTATGGGAGTGCACCATATTTGAAAATGTCACTATCAAGTGTCGTTTCAAAACAAAAAAGACCTACAAGATAATCCAACCATAAGACAACAATCCATAGCATATAAAATAGATACAAGGTAGTAGTTGCATTCAAGAAGAAGAAGAAGATATATAGAATAGAATAGAATGTATTTTAGGTAGGGCGGTACGATGCTTAGAAAATCTTATTCTTTACAAAGAAAACGAATTGTAAGCCAATGGATTGGGGACATACTGCACAAAAGTTCCACGTTATGGGCTTTGTGACTTGACATGTCCCATAGGACAATGACTATGGATGAAGAATATACACACACAAACACGTAAGGGTCGGTGTTGGGTGTAACTTTCTTTTAACTCAATAAATCCAGTTTCTTTTAAGCACATAAGGGTGGGTGTTGGGCTAGTTAAAAAATTGTTGGTTGATCAAATGCATGGTCGGTGACACTTATCTAAAAATTAGGGTTAGGATAATTAACCTTAACATGGGCAAGATCTTAACTTATTAATCCTCATTAGAGACGTACTAGTTATTGTGTTTTCGTCATTTTTTTTTTGGGGGGGGGGGGGACTACAAGCTTTTAGCAGGCTTGCTTAAACCCCACTACAACAATCCTTGCAATTGTCCACGTGAACTGCCATGTAAGCTAAAATTAAATTTGACCATTAGATCTGCTAATTTTTTGGTCAACAGCTCAGGAAATTCAAAAAACTCTTGGAAATTCCTTTGACACCTGACTACGGATATATCAAACTCGAGATTTCGAGGAGACCTTGTTGAATCCGGCAGTGCACAATGGTTTGTTATATAAATTGTTAGCAACAAAAGGAACTATGCGGTATTAAGACCCTGCACTTCGGTTGCCTACCTGTGATTTAAGTATTGTTGCTCTGACTGTTTCCTTAAGTATTATACCTTCCTCCATTCATCAGACACACTCCAATCCATTTTATGTCTGTTTCTTTTCAAATAAACCAAAGAGTGAGCAAAAGCTAATCGACTAGGTGGAACCTTATATCAAGGAGGGGAAGAAGTTCACAGTTAATGGATCCTAGGCTAGAGGACCAATACTCATTCTGCAAAAGAAGTTGCGCCTTTGGCAAGCAAATGCTTACGAAGATATCCTAGATCGAGGCCAAAGATGAGTGAAGTCGTAAAATTCTTGAATTTTATTGTGGAACCATCAAATGAAACACGTGCACATTTACCTTACTCTTCTATAGAGAAAAAGTTAGAAATCTAGAGGGTAAATTCTTCTTCCTCTAAGGTCAAGTCGTGGTCTTTGAAAGAAGCAATAGATCTTTTGGTGGCCCACAAAGACGATCGTCAGTCTTTCTGGAATAAAATATCAAGGAGTAGAAGGCCACTACTTGGTAGCAAGCCTATCCTTTTACTTAAGTTGTGAGCATTTCCAATAATCAAGAATTCTAAGTAGCTACATATTGCACATGTCTATTCATTCAAATGATACAACTTGTTTTAACAATATTGAGATCTGAATCTGTACTTATTCAGTAGGCTGGTGCTCTAAAAGTAGAATGAGTACTCTAGTATTAGTATCTTTCAAATTTTGTTTCTATTGCAAAATGTACAATAGCTGATTCAACAAAACAATTGTAACTTCCATTGAGTCTAAAATATGCAATGCGAAATAATTTGGGATGTCACATCATGTCCATAAAAGCTCTTGTGTATTATATGCATTGGGAAGGAATTCTTCTACATCAATAGCATATTATCACCTGAATTTACAACTAGGTAAGCTTCATTAATTATCTTGTTAAGTGTCTAAATATTACCTTGATCATGATTCCATCGAAGCCTCTATTACATAGAATGTGCATAGCTTCATAAGCATTTTATATGTAAACTGCCATGTAATGCAGGAGAGGTTGAAATTGTTGCATTATTTTGTAGAAATTAAATTCCATAATTGCGGCCCGGGTTTTGCGGAGCGGCGCCACTGTTCTGGCCATCAGAGTTGTATTCGCTCTTTATAAATAAGCAATTGACAAAATTAACAAGGAAGCTATATTTGCAAACAAGAACGTTTTGTTTGCTCCCACCATTGATACCAGCAATGAGGTCCATATGAATCTTCCTAAAGTTATGAACCAAGTAGGAGTAATTTCCACAATCCCGACACTTCAAAGTCACAACACACCCTCTCCTTCACAACTATTGCCCCAAGCCTGCGTTACTGCTAGGCTTTTTTTCTTTTTTCTTTTTTCTTTTTTTTTTGAAGAATTCAAGAATATATTAAAAGACTACAAGTTTGTAATAGCCTTGTAACAAGAACATCCATCTTGCTATATTTTCCAACTTAATTAGTCCATGAAATATGTAGAAAAGTTTATCATTGAGTTGGCAAAATGACTTCACAATACAAAAAAAATGTAATGGTCCTAGCCAGTTAGAGGCCAGTATTTGTACAATATTTGTACATAATACATGATAAATGGAGATATATGCATGGCAGCAATCCATGTCAGCAAAGGGTTTGGAAAAAAGAATTGTGCAAGAGCTATTTAAGCAGAGAAGAAGCACCGAGGAGGCGAAGAGCTTGGAGATCACGTCAACTACAGCATCAAATGTTCTTCTTCAGGTGAAGATCTCCTGTTGATTCTATTAAGTTTATATATGCTGGCAGAACAGATTCTTCCATATCTTGGCAAGTGGGCATGGATGAATCACTCTGGATTTGCTAGAAAATGACCAGGATTACATAAGGAAATACATAATCTACAAGTAGAAACTACAACTACAAGTTTTTAGCATATCTACAACTACAAGTTTTTAGCAGGCTTGCTTAACTCCCACTACAACAATCCTGGCAATTCTAGCTTTTCCACGTGAACTACCATGTAAGCCAAAATTAAATCTGAACATTAGATCTGCTAATTTTTTATCAACGGCTCAAGAAATTCAAAAAACTCTTGGAAATTCCTTTGACGATACCTAACTACGGGTATACAAACTCGAGTTTTCGAGGAGACCTTCTTGAGTCCGGCATTGCACAAGGGTTTGTTATCTAAAATTTTAGCAACAAAAGGCACTATGTGGTATTAAGACACTACACTTCGCCTGCCCGCCTGTGATTTAGGTATTGTTGCTCTAATTGTTCCTTAAATATTATACCTTTCTCCATTCATCAGACACACTCGAATCATTTTATGTGAGTGGAACCGTAGAAGAAGAAGAAGAAGAAGAAGAAGAAGAAGAAGAAAAATTTTATCGTCCACGAGAACCCAATTGGGTTATGGGACCGGTACAGAAAAGGGGGCCGAGGCCCAAACCAAAAATCGGGGCGAAGTCCCAACTCACACATTGTATAGATTCACATATACAACAGGAATACAAACACTATATACTGCTAGTTAAATGCAGGGAAGCTAGTGCCACACAGCCCAAGGGTCAGGAGGCCACTGATCCCGAATAATGGCATGGCCGCTGCGATACATCGCCCACTTACGGTGCATGCGGGCTTCGCGGACCCGACAAAGTTTGGACAAAGTTCCTCTCTGCGCCTGCACAGTTGGGAGGGCGTGAGGTCCACTTGCACGGAAAAAGTGGTCCCCTTCAAGTGGCTACCGTGCCACAAAACATGCAGTCGGGAGACCGCGTCTTGAAACTGGACCAAAGGATGACGCGGACGGTCGGGACGTACTGCTCCGACCCAACTGGCAGATTCAATACCGGACACCTCGATCTGCATTTCCTTCACGAAAAATCGGCGTGCCTCCTCAAAGGCCGAGGAATCATCCTGCGGGAGCCCTACAATGCGTAAACTCAATGATGAGGGAGGCATGGCAGGAGCTGTTTGTGCTGAAGCATGTGCTGGCGGTGCACCCGGATGCAACAGATCCTCCGTTTGTGTGGCAACGGAGGTGGTAGAGGGCGTATTATCCACTGGTGTGACAACTGGAGCTGGCGGTCCCTCCTCGGAAAAGTTGGATGCTGATGTATGGACCGAAGCATGAGCTTGTCCGGCCTGCTCACATTCCAAATCCGGGAGAAATTCCCTTAACAACTGCAATAGCTGCGTCCAGCGCTCGATAGAGACGGTCAGTGAGTTGCAAGCCTTCCCGCCGGCCGAGTGAATAGCATACAAATGGTCTCGAAGCCTGGGCGGGAGATACTGAGCTTGCCGGTCCAAAGATGAGGTATCAAGCCCGATTCGAAGAGGCTCTTGCGGCCCGAAAAGAGAGGCAAACCACGATTCCGCTATTTTGAGGTTATTCTTTGATTTTGAAGTCTACCAAAAGTGCTAACCCCATTTTCCACAGGAGGGCTAACCCCATTTTCCACAG
>JAANSK020095019.1:0-16200 GCA_011763485.2 Isoetes engelmannii | reverse complement strand
GTCAACATGGGCAATCGATGCATCGATTGCCGGCCGCAACATGCCCCAAGAAAAAATGCCAAAAAAGGCACCGGTTGGGTAGCCTACCTTTATTATTTGGCCACTTGAAACAGAGTACTGGAGATCAAGGGATGATCACATCTTGGGCATCCCAACTAAAAAACCTTGGACATGAAGCAATAGGAGGCTTTCTAACTCATGGAGAGTGGAATTCTATACTAGAGAGTATATGTATAGGATTTTTCATGATTGGGCGGCCTTGCTATGCAGAGCAACATATGAATTGCAAGTACATAATAGATGGTTGGAAGATTGGAGTTAGAATTTCAAAGGATGGGCTAATTGAAGAAAGGAAAATATGTGAACAGGAAATATGTGAACTTATCAATAAACTTATGAAAGAGGAAGAAGATAAGATAAGATAAGATAAGCATTTTAACGTCGCGCCACAAGGCAGTATCCAATTGGACATGCAACGGAACAGTACATAGGGGGACCGAAATCCTAAAACAGAACGGGGACCGGAGTCCTGAAACAATGCAAACAAAAGGACCGAAGTCTCGGAACCACAAACATCTAGTTTTTATGCTTATATACATGTTTACAGCTTAGTGTTTATCCGTTATGTGTCTATGAATACCCCAGCCATGGATCACGAGGCCACTGGTCATGAATGATCGCAGCACCTCCCCTGTAAACCGCCCATTTCCGCTGTGTTCTCGCTTCCCGCACTTTACGAAGTTCCTCCCTCCGGCAACTCAGTTGGATGAGGGTAAGGTCTTCCTGCACAGAGAATCTGGTATTCCGAAGATGCATGTCGTGTTGGAGCACATGTAATCTATGCTGTTGCGTCTGAAAGCGAACCAAGATATGGCGTGGCCGATCTGGTCGTGGGATCCCAACCCTATATGCTGCCTGTATGCCTAGACATGAGATGTGCATAGTGTCCCTGAAAAAACGCTCTGCTTCCTGTACATCCGATCCACTGTTGGACTCGGGCAGACCTACAATCCGCAAATGAAGAGCTCGGTCCTCCGGATACTCGCTATGCTCCGGACACTCTGTTCAGGACTATCTGAATTGGATGCTGGCATGGAGGCCTCTGTCGGCTCTGTCTGTGTAGTTGTCTCTGTGTAGGATATCTCTGCTGAGTCTGTCTGTGTGGCCATCTCCGTACAGGACGGGGCTGCAGTCTGAGTGGCTACATCCACAACTTCTCGAACCATAGGAGCCTGTGAACTCAATATAGAAGAATAAAGCTCCGTCAAATAGGCATACAAGGCAGCTTGATCGATGAGAGCTCGGCCGCCTTCGAATTCCACCTGCTTCCAAAAACAACTGACAGCTTCCTGATTAGGCAATCGGGTCTCCAATTCTTGTACCTGGAAGGTTGCCGCTTGATTTGCAGTTTCAGTTTTGGTCTGACTGGTGGCAGACCTTGCCCGTTTTCGGGCTTGGTCCCGCTCTGCTTTAGTCATAGATAAAACTCTCTATAATACTGGGTACGAAATAAGGGCTGCCGAGATGGGAAGCTGGCTATCCGATCAAGTGTTGATGGTGCAAAAGCAAGAAATCAAGAAATTGAATCTGTACTTGAATACCTGGGATTCCAATTTTGGGGCTGCCGATTCCGCCTGGCTGCCCCATCTGATGATGGGTGCAGCGATCTAGTGGGTGCAGCGATCTGGTATTGATGCAGCATTCTGGTATGGGCAGCGTGATCCATTGCCGGAGTCTGTTAGGCGCCACCGCCTAGAGTCTGTTAGTCTGTTAGGAGAAGGGACGAGAAGGAGAGCTATGGAGTTTAGGGATATGGCTAGAAGGTCAAGTATGAGAGGGATAACACCTTGGAACGAAGGTGTTATGCCCTATTATAACAATCGAGGGCGGAGGCCCGAGATTGTTATAGTAGGGCATAAACACCCGAGTTCGAGGGTGTTATCCTCCTTAACAAACTAGGCCTGAGAGTTTTATGGAGGAATTATGGTGGTTTTATGGTGGTTTTATGGTGGTTTTATGGTGATTTCATAACAAGCTCTAGGTGTTTACGGCCATTTGGCATAATAAACTAGGTGTTTATCGACCCTCAATTGTGTTACTGGTGGGTAACACCACTGCAACCAATGGATGAGATTCGATCTTAGCTATAAAACTTGAGCGCCAGTTTGTTAAGGTGGATGGATCTTCCTTCAAAAATCTCGTGGCTTTCAAGCAGGCCTTGCTTGCACAACCGAATTCTTTTGCAGATAGATGTTCGACAATTTGTAAAGTAGGGTGTCCTTTTGCAGATATGTAATGTATTGAAGCACATGTGAGTCCACATAAGCATTGGCAAGATATAGCATTGAAAAGAATGCTTAGCATGGATTTTTTGCAAAAAACTTGAGGGTTTCTAGCTTTCTCTAGCATGAGCGTTAGGTGAATGATTTATCTTTTTCTCATTACTATACTGTTTGCATGGAACACCATGACCGTGGACTCCATCATCAATATTTAGATGGTTCAACCAATACATCCCAAAGTTAGTGTTTCCGTTAAGCAATCTGATGTGGTCATCTATGACCATTTGCCAACCATTTCATGAAGTAGATGGTCACAAAGTACCGATGAAGATTTTTAACTCTCTCTCGTTGGCAATGGTAAATTGGTGCATTTTTATAATTGTTTTCATCCATTTCCACACATCTAACTACACCGCCAAGCCTTCATGACCCCAATCCATAAATAGTTACAAAAAGTATTGCAAGTGTTATCGAATTATCCAATAACAAAGAACTAACCACAACTTACTTTTTCAACACATTCAAACCACAATCATTGGTAAATACGGTGCCCAAGTTATATTTTCAACACAAATTGAAACCACAACCATTGGTAAATGCGGTGCCTGTGGCACCGCACTACCTACTTGTGTAAGTCATAGATTTTTACTTCCCCTAATCATCGATTTGCTATAATTCGAAATGTAAGAATTTTTCTGTAACAGTCGCGCATTCGACACATATGAAACTAAAACAAGCATGGAGAACCACTCTCGTCTTTGAGCTCTGCTGCTCTTGTACATCTCATAGGAAAGAGAAAATGCTTTCGTACCCAGTAACACGATAAGGTGCCTCGCACCTGTAAAGTACGATGAAGTATACCGTGAAACCAAGCAAAATGAGCGAAAATTGAATTCATGATATTTTACCTCAAGGTGTCCTCCGTTACGACAGGACTTATGCAACACACAAGTTTCTTTTCCAAACTCTCCTGCTGGTCGAAGAGATGTAACTTACTGGATTGGCACTCCTGTTGTGGGCTTCCTAAGTCATCAACTGTGCAGACGGAGTACTCATCATCTGGTTGTTGATAATTCATCATATTGTCTGAAGGTTTCTCATAAATTTCACGATTTGAATTGGCAGTTAAAGCTTGCTGAGACTCCAGAAAAATGTTGGTAATCCCAGACATACATTGTGCTTCCACATTTCCCATGCCATCGTTTGGATCATATACACTATGGGAGGGCTCTTGTACAGACATCTCAGATCCATCACTAACATTAGAGCATGCCGTGCGCTGTAATGAACCTCTGCTTACCGAGGTGGTGAGGAAATTGGTTATTTGTGGTAGATATTTTGCCTTTTCCTGGATATAGTTCAGTATTTGATGTGCACCCTGGTACTCTGAAGTAGTTTTCCTCAGAGGCTGAAGATTGGTACCTACAGAAATGCGATGTAAACGACGGAGGGAGGGAGGGAGGATGGGAGAGAGAGGCTTACCTAACTCTTCGGGCAGAAGTCTAAAAGTTGGCCTGGAATTGGAATACATTGACGAAAGATGAATGTTTGAACTATTCATGTTCAGTAAAGCAGGAGGAAAAAGCCAACACAATACCTATCTAAACCTTGGAGAATGGCCTGAATTCCATCTCCTTGATACTCCAACATATCCAATCTCTGCTTTGCTCGTTTGGTATCTAATACCAAACTATCCTTGACTCTCTTTTGATTTCTTGGTCGAGATGCAAAGTTGTCTTGATTTAAACACATCTGTGCAGACATGCCAGCAATTTGTATTTTCTCCACAATATCAATCCCCACTGTGCAGGATGAGGAAGAGCTTATGAGGAAAAGCACAAACAATAGAAAGTGGCAAGAAATTGTGCATGAAGGACTGACCATATTCCTCTGATATTAGGATCACCATCGCCTGCGTGGGAGCCTCTACAGCTTTTTCAATGTGCACTGTAATACTATATGGGCTGCAGCATAAGAACTTTGTGAGCATCTGCTTAACGTGCCTAATACCTTATCCAGCTTAAACTCACAGCACCTTGAGAATTTTTGAAGCCTGGAAAGAGTCAAAGTATTAAAAAGGGATCCCTGAACTTTAGGATGACCACGAAAAATAAAAAAGCAGTTACCCAATCTTCTCATGAAAAAGTAGCTTGTTGCTTTCAACTAGTCCAGCCATCTGCACAGATATCATTTGTGTAAACGAAGTATGCACATAAATGTTGTGCTACATTACTGGTCAAAATTTTACTAGGTGTGCCATGTGCCAGTTTCCAGATGCTTTACAATCAGTCATCCGACTTAGTGTAATGATAATGTCATTTTTTCCGGCTGGTTGCTGCACTTCCATAACAACTTTCGGTGGAAGCTTTTCTAGCGCTTCCTTCACTTGATTGCCAAATGGGTACTTACGGCCAGTTGTTGACTCCAATCTACGAGGATCAGAATTTGCTAATTTCTCGAAAGAGTCAACGCCAGCAAGAAGAAGTGCCTGGAAGACATATTTCTATCATCCTTTCCTGCCTGAATCTGGATAAAACTGGCAAATTATTGAAAGCAATGATAGATGAGCACTTTAGCTGTGACAATGCCTATGCCGGGCAACTGCTTCAATTTATAGGGAGAATCATCCCATACTCTCTGTTGAAGACACTTTGCGAGCGTAAATGCATGCACAGTATCTTTAAACCGTTTTGCTGATTTGAAATATTCTCCCATACAACGAAAAATCCGTGTTCCTGTCATGCATATGCCATTTACATCCTGCAATAAAATTGATACTATTATAATCCTTTCTTTTCAAGAAGGATGTGTGTTAATACTCCATACCTGGCTCAATGTGAAATCCAGTGCAGATGGTTCTCCTGTTAAGGCATCATTTGCAAGGACAAAAATCTTCTCTTCCGCCGTTTGGATACGTTTCTTTATTTTACCATTTGATCCTACAATGTGAAATTTTATTCTTCCAGTACCATCATTATTGATATCGTTAAGCAACTTTTTCTCATCGCGCCTCAGCTTGATCCCTAAAAGTATAATCATTACTACGGAGGCAAAATAAAAAGAAAAGATTCATTTATGTTTAGATCAAATCCTGTGACTTCTTACAGGAAAGTTCTTGTGATTTTGACAAGACATGAACTAAATCTTCCATGCCACTATTTTCTGGAACCTCAGTAATAACCTTCATCGTTTGGAAATTAATATAGTATTTTGTCATCAGCCTACCAGGCTCTGCAGATATGTCGTCGTTTAAATTAGCAATACTATTTACGCAGATAAGTCAGTAGACATCATCTTTACCAAGCGGTTTTAAAAGGAATCCATACTCGTCAGTTTGTATTAGTCCAAAGCTTGCCAGTTCAGTAATGTTTCGCAAGCAGATGTCTGCAAATGTTTATTTATTCACAATAAGTTCCATATTAGATAGAAGCATTTTAGGACTCTTGTTTACCTTTTAGATTCTTTTCTAACTGATCTTCTGAGATGACTTTTTGGATCCCATAATGAGGTGGGCTCTATAACAAAAAATGTTCACAAAGAACTACTCTAAGTCAGAATAATTCAGACTTATTCTCTAAAGAGAGTACTGTTGGTCTAATACATCTACAGCTCATTGCATCTAAGATCTACTTCCACAATGCCAACACTCCATTATCATAGATTCAAAACCATTTTTAGTGGCGTGTCATGTCATTACGGCTTGCGCGGATGTCACAGAAAAGAGAAATATCACAAGGCACAAGAAATGATTAGCATAAGAAGCAGGCATTGTTCGAAAAGACATTCGATTTCTTCATGCAGTACAGAATCTCGATTGCTAATTATTAACCTGTTAGGGTGGATATGGGTTTGAACTTTCAGAACTTTAGATTAAAGATGAAGCCAATAATGATAAATGTAAACTCAAAAACATCTTATTTTCTGAGCAGCATCGTTTACAATGTGGCATTGGCATGAGAATTTTTGGGTTCTAAAAGTTATGTAGATAATGCTAAAGTCAAATAGAACATCCGCTTTCCAAAGTTGGATAAAACTAGCGAAATAGTGACATCAAAAATAGCACTTTAAGTAGGGATATGGTACCTTCTTAATTCTCACATATAAAAATGATCCTTTGAGCCATTCAATAGCTAAACTAACATCCGACACAGTCATAAGGACTATCTCTGCATTCAAATGCTCGGCTATTGTAGGCAGCAATCTGCATGAATAATATATTATCTGCTCAAATTACAAAGCAGCTGTATCATCATTTCAGACTAAAAAGTTCCTTGGACAAACTTACTGTGATTCGACCATTTCAGACCCAGAAAGAAGGTTCTCATAAAGATGAACCTGCAAGAGAAGTATGTGCGTTAAACGATGCTACACATATGGCACCATTTTGCCTCTTTCTAGTACATGACTGAAAGACGCAGAATATTGTGGATAGCTGATGCCTCCTTCACACATACATGACTATCACTTGATAAAAAGGTTTGTGATGATCTCTTTCTTACTCATTTTTGCTTATACCGGTCTTCTCAATTGTAAGTTCTCAAAAATATTTGCTACATGTCTGTCAGCTGTTGGACAAGATGCATTGGCTGTAGAATTGGGTGTTCCCCAAGTTCAGCGTGGCTTTATACCGTCCTATGCCATGTGTCAAAAGGCTCCTAGTTTAACACAAACTGGCATTGTGTTCATTGCAGTGGATAGTAGGGTACCTTCCAATATATGACAAGCCATGAACATATTTAAATTTGTTAACTATTTGATCCTGTTGAATGTCCATAACTCTTCAATTATCAATTGTGTTGTTTTTAAATTAAAACATATCAACGTCATCTGGTGCTCTTATACATGCCATACAAGCTGCACTTACAACTTGGCCTTTTTCATCTTTGTAGTCAGACTCCATTTGCAAAATCTTCTAAATCTTTAGCCTTCATTATATCTATGTATAACTTTAAGACTTTAGCAGCACCCATTATGGTTTCTTCCCACTAGATTGTAGCACTACATGTTAACTCCCTCGTAGATCATGCACATGCGCTTACAATGCAGATGCAAGTGTGCTTCTAGACCTGCTCATGCCAAATTAAACATTATGTCAACATGTGGCTGTCAAAATGCACCTTTAGATCCCCCTGGCAAATCCACCTTTAGAAACAGGAATGAATTCCTTTGGTACTCATCGACCAAAAAATGCGATGATATCACAAATGAGCAAAATAAAGTTGCTACTGCGAAGTGCTGCCACTAATTAAAGGAGGTGATTATTAGCAATGCCAGCAGAGAAGATAAATGCTAAGTTGCTTCTCCTGTTGCCATGCGTGTGGCATAATTGTGGCACTGCTCATGTGTCAACAGCAAAATGCTTAATCTAAGATACAAAAGGTTTTTTAGATTCCTCTATCAAAGCAAATCCCTAGAGAGTTCACCCAGTAGGCAAAACTTCGTTACAATCCACCTATTCAAGACAGCTCCGATCTCTCTAGGACAAGATCAATCTCATTTTACTTCCCATACAATGTTTGTAACTCGATCTATAATTTCTAGAAAAATTTCAAATTCAGCAAGCCACCATGCATGCCAGAAGTTGAAGTAGACCATGATATAAAACAAAAGCTTTCAATATGAAGATAACGAGAGCTAATTGCTAATGCCAGGACAACGATAGATATTCTCCCTATTGATTTAAAAATTAGATGATCAACGGACCGTGTCTTTTCTTGTCATTACAATAACTATTCCCGTATCATCAAACTGTGGACGACCTGCACGTCCACACATCTACAAGAAAATATAATCAGTGTAGACGAGCAACTCATTTACAAGGAAAATAGATGCAGCAAGAGGATAACTCAGTTACTTGTATGAGAGTTGATCGATCATACTCCACGTAGCAACCTTTCCCCCTATTACTGTGATGAAGACACAGACATGAATTGGGCAGCATGCAGTGAAATCTACTAGAAATTTGCTTAAAAGATAAACGTTCACATGACGGGTCCTGAATATATTGATATCCATGACTTAAAAATACTCTCAGAGCAAGCACACCAGAGGCCGGCACAGGACAAGGTTGGGTGAGGTGAATTTCCCTTATACTCTAGATCACTACCATTCCCAGAGCAAATTTAGAATACTGCCAGCCTAAACCATAACCTGAATAGCCTATGTCCAATAGTTGGTGAAGGTTTGGCAAGAGATGGCATGTACTTTCTTTATGTCACACTTATGAGGAATTAGACCGAGCAATATTCAATACCATTTAACTGCTGAACTAGGCATAGAATAATGGCTGGCTATCTTATAAATGGGGCCCTTTTACAATGCCTTGCACTAGATAATGTAGCCAACTAAGCTATAATTATCCTTTCTTAAGAGGATGCATATGATACATGAAATATCATCTGTAACTTGATGATCATTAGGGAGCAACATATTTCCACAAAGAGAGTTGCAACAAAAATGAGACATGGGACCATTAACTGAAGCAATTTGAGCTGTCCGAAATTATACAAGAATGTGCTTGATAAGATCAAAGTGGCTGGAAGATGCTTAGAAGCGATAAATAGAAAGCATAATTGGAGTCAAACAGGGATGTTCATTGTCTCCTACTCTCTTTGGCATATAAATTTATAACGAAGTGAAGAATATACTGAAAATGTAGAATCAGGCTCAGCCAAGTGGCATAGCTTGCAAGTCATTTTTGAGTGATCGCCCTAGGTCTATCTACTTTTGCCTCTACCACAAGCTGATAAGAGAAGACTCTATCTAAACCCCCCCATAGCATGTGCGTGATACAATGGGTTTAGGCAGGATCATTTTCCAACGCAGAAGGAAACTAACCTCTCTCCTCAAAATGCACCAAGTGAAAACCTGACTCATCAAGGGGAATGTGGCTCTAGAGGCATTTTCTTGAGGGCCTCAGAACGAGCAGCACAACATAATCATAAGCAGTGCTTCAAAAGGATGGCAAGAAGAGACATGCTCCCCTTATCTTTAGCTCTAGATGCTAATGATGAATCTGATCTCAGTTTTCAGCCTCTTTCTTTTTCTTCTTTTTGTTTTCTTCTTTTTATCTTAGGTCTGAATTACATGTCTCTAGGTGGCATTTCAATAGTTCCTGGCTGTTTATGGATCACATTTATATTAATTGGTCTCATAGATCCCATCTTCTCCCACAGTTTCTTCTTTCTTTCTCATGACTGAAACTGAGATGATAATTTTAAACAGACCACCGTGCAGTCTAAGTGTAAAGTTACTTACAAATATTGGGTTGACTTGATGACAACAATGTGCGCAGGTAAGTTCACTCCATGTGCAAGTGTGTTTGTCGTACAAAGTACAAGAAGATCACCCTTCAAAAATAATCCTTCAACAAGGTTTCTCTCATTCAGGTCCAAACCGCCATTATGATATCCCACTGTGAAGAAACACACATAATCAATTAACTTTGCAAAATGAAGAATACACACACACTTCAATAAGATCCTTCCTAAAGGATGGTTGTCCTGCTGCTTGATATTAGCAACCTCTAAAGCAATACCTCAATTATTACCAGTGCTGACTTCCTTAGTGAGGAAAGAAAAGGCTACACAATCCTGAGTACAGATGGAATGTGCCTAAACAAATAGTTTCGCAAAGTTTTTTGTCTTGATAATTTCTTACATCTAGTTATGCATTTCTGGTCCTCAAATCCGATGGTTGGGACAGTGATGTTTAGCATCTCAAAAGAAGACAATTAGGAACCCACCCACATCTCATAAGAGTGAAGATTCTTTTTCAATTAAAGTAGAGGATCCTTCCACTTGATCAGCATGTTATGCGGGGTATAGCTGATTGTGTGTGAGCTACTAAAAGTTGGAGAAAGAACTCCAATATTACATGATATATCATGAATTACAAGACATACCTCCACATTTGATACAAGTCTGCAGATGCTTGTCCCTTGAAGATATGGCAGCAAGTTGCAGTCTGTCGTATTGATCTCGTGTTTTAATAAGTGGATTGCTACGGGTTTTTGATACAGCTTGCACCAAAGTCAGAGCAGCTTCCTGTGCTCCTTTTCTTGTCGAACAGAAAACAAGAGCTGGCTTCCCATGGGAATGTTGTTGAAGAATTTCTAATAGGAGACTTTCTCACTTTATCAACATCATGACTGTTGCACATAAATGGGACCTGTATATTGTAGAATTCTTACCAAAAAGGAAAGACTGAAGCCTCTGCTCAGATGCCAAAATAGATTGACACCATTAAGTTTCTACAAAAATTGAAGAACCAACAGATTCATATTTAAACACCACAAACCCGTTCGAAAAGGAAGTCATTCTTTGCTGGCGAGTAACCTGAATAAGTCATCAGTATGGTTATGCTTTTGTGTCGAAGTATGAATAAGAAAAATTCATTATTACGTACCATAAACTCTTGTCGACAATTTCACAGGTCTCATTTCTTCCCCAAATCTATAAAATACTTGACGCAGATATGATCAGGAAAGAGGATGTGAGAAGTCAATGAAAAACATGCAATAATGCCTACTTGCCTCTTGAGTCCTTGCCCAGGGACCCTTAGCCATTCAGCTTCATAAAGATTGAACAAAGGAGAGAACATGTTATTATTAACTATGAACTCTTATAACTTGAGGCAACTATTTTGAAAAACATATTCTGGCTAAAACACTACACCATGATATCCACAGTTGACAGAACAAAGAACCAAACAACAAGAAGTTAAGAACCCAAAGATGATATAGAAGAACTTGCAACAAGTTATGTAGATATTACTTGCAACTTGCATAGACAACTCTTGGTGAAGCAGGCTTTATTTCATAAATTTTATTTTTATCTGGTTCTGCCCTACATATGAGAACTGGGGACTTTTTTATCCCAGTTAGTACATGGATTTGACCTAACAGATTCTTTTAGAGCCATTTTATAAGCCCATCTAATGCCACATTCACGATTGTGGTACAGTTTTGAGATCAAGATTCACTTGACATGGTATACTTGCTGACAAGGCTGGTCAAATGGGTAGGCAACTGCATGAGATAAACTTGCCAAGGGTTGAGAATGAAATGAAGATCTGAGACATTCATCTCCATGAGAAAATATGAAGATCCACTTCATGTATTATCCTTGCTGACAAGGCTGGTCAAATGGGTAGGCTCATGAGATAAACTTGCCAAGGGTTTAGAATGAAATGAAGATCTGAGACATTCATCTCCATGAGAAAATATGAAGATCCACTTCATGTATGTTCTTCTAGTAATAAAAGGATATATGCTAACCAATGTCTTCAACGTTGGGAATCGTTGCAGAAACAGCCACCATACGGATATTAGAAAGTGGAAAACCCTTCATTTCAGGATATCTTGAAAGCATCTTCATTCTGCTGATAACTGCTTCTAAAGCTGCTCCTCGTGTCTCACTAAGCAAATGTACTTCGTCAATTTCAAGAAGAGCAATATCCGCAAAGAAACTCAAATTCCCATGGTCTCTTCCACGGCGTGTGATGGCATCAAATTTCTGCGATATAGATGAGTGATCTGAATAAGTAGTTCTGCAACAAAGAAAAGCAAAAAGCCAAGCTACTATCCCCTGCTCTTGAATACAACGACTATGTTATGGATGTTGAAAATTGTATGAATAGAGTACTTCATATAATAACTTATAACCCACAACTGTTAAAGATGAGAAGTTCATGATGAATGACATGAACAAAACTGAATATTTACAATATGAAAATGTCATGCTCTAATTTCAGTTGGTTTCCTTTTCTATAAATTCTCGTCTCCTAGGCCCTGTGGGTCTTCCGTAGACGATAATAAATCTTTTTTTCTTTTCTTTCTCAATATGCTAGTGAAACAGATAAAGAGGACTTGACATCATGGTGCCATTGAAAGTAATGTGAAGGAGAGAAGGCACATGCAAATTAAGGATCCACCATCTGGAACAATCCAATGTTGCTACGCAATTATTCAATCCTTTCATAATCTTTTAAATTACCAGCTTTTTAATCACAATATATATCAAAAAATAGCAGTATAACAGGAGTTCAATACTAGGAAGTGTATATAAAGTATGGACCTCAGGAGTGGTTAAAATAATGTCAGTTTCTTGCATTGACTTGATGCTAGATATGTCACAATCTCCTGTCAGCTCTTGACACTTCAAACCCAAAAACTGACCAAAACTTTCTTTCCACTCCCTGACCTTCTCTTGCACAAGAGCCTTGGTTGGAGCAATATACACCTGACAAATGCAAGTACAAAATGTATTTTCTCAATTTTCATCGCAAATATTTCGTCCATAGTTTGGTCCAATGCTAAAAAAGGCACGTAGACAAAGAAGGCAACTAAGATACTGACAGTCTTTAAAGTTCCAGGGGCATGTATGAATTGGCCTTCTGGTGTTAGAAATCTGGAAAGAAGTCTTAGTATGCAAAGCTCAAAAGCTACAGTTTTGCCGCTCCCTGTTGGCGCAGATATAACCATGTTGATATCAGAAAGAAACACTTCTGCGAAGCATTCGCTCTGAACAGCGTTGAAGTATCTTCAGTCATAATTTTAAACGTTAGCGAGCTTTATGCGAGTAAAAACATATGCATTGGAATATCATAGCAAATCAGCATTGTTTCTTTTGTTACCTTGAGCGATTGTAATGCTACCTACAGTGCACAAGCTAAATACCTGAATCTAAATAAAGGACGGAATGGTGGGGGAAGAAGTGACACAGCTTTCAAGCTATCTGGATCGTGTTGTGAGGCCATCGCTAAACAATTGAACCCACGCGGCGGGAATGTGTTTCTTTTTAAGCTACAGGATGTAAACTCTTGAAAACCATATATTTTTTATCTATATGTTTCTCTTGCTTTTTCAAGTATTATTAGCCGTCCTAGCTCAGTTTGGTAGAGCGCGTGGCTTTTAACCACGTGGTCGTGGGTTCGAGTCCCACGGACGGCGTTATTAAATTTAGTTTTGCACTCATTATTTTTACAACGATTGTTGTATAATGTCGTTGACATTACTCTCCTACAATCTGGTACAGCGTGTGGGTTTTAAACACGTGGTCGTGGTTTCGAGTCCCACGGACGGCCTCGTGGACGAAAATTTGCACTTTTGCATAATGTTCCACTCATGATTTTTTAATATCGTCCATCATTTTTGTATAGTATCTCTATGGTTACTATGCTAGCTAGGCCTACAACCTAGGGTTGTTTTTATATATTTTGTATGCTAAGTGGACAACCACATATAACTAAATGTAAAATAAAATGATTTTGGACAACCACATATAAGTGTAAAATAAAATGAATAGGGTTGTTTTTATATATTTTGTATGCTAAGTGGACAACCACATATAACTAAATGTAAAATAAAATGATTTTGGACAACCACATATAAGTGTAAAATAAAATGAATAGCAGGGTTGCCTAACCCAAGGTGACCTCTTTCTAGTAATTCTAAGATGTCCACGTTGCAGTCCACCTCAGCATTTTTCAACCTAAGACGTCAGATTATAGAATTTCTACATCGACGGCCAGGGAAATTAGAAATTCCCTAGGAAATTGCCTTCGCACCACAGATCCCGTTCTTTCCATTTCGAATTTGTGGTTCGTGCATGCATTGCTTGTCGTCATTGCATATAAATTTTGCAGTGAAGCAAGATTCACAGCTTGGCCAAGAGTTGCTATACTTAATGAAGTCTCGTAATCAACCACTCTCTTCTTTCATGGTCTCAGTATTGCTTTCTGTTGCTCGCATCCAAAGATTTGAGCAAGGGTGTCTGGAAATCCTGAAAGGTGCAGTGTGTCAAGCTTATCGTTGATCTCCAGCACTGCATTTTTGTTTCTGTTTTATACAAAATCGTGATGTGATGTAAGCCAACGAGGCCTAAACCTGCCTAATCTTAAGTGCCCTTCTCTCCATTGGGGCCCAACTCTACTTGATGTTTACAATGTAAATTTACTGATTAACCTTATCATCTGTAGCAAATAAGCTTAGTCACATCTTTGACGTTGCAATATGCACGACTAATGTAATGCTATGAAGGTAGAGATGCTATCGAGGAAGATGGCTTCATTTACGTGTTTAGAAAAAGCCATATTATTTAAACCCACCAGAAACTTTTAATCAGCTTGTTTGGCATTTCTAGATAACAACATTGGCTTTGAAATCGATCTTGTGAGTTTTCTTGTGTAGTGTTGGTAAGAGATTAGGTAACCAAACTTTGTGCATATTTTTATGTTTGTCCTGTTTTGCTTCATAATCCTAATATATCCTTGTGCAATATGACATTGTTGATGACCATGTTCGTCTTACACGTATTTGTTAATTTTATAATCAGCGAATCTGTGTGGGCTTCAACAATACTAGGAGCAGAATGTACTGAAAGATCGGTTTTGATGAGAGAATCTCTACTTAAAACTATAATGCTTGAAGATAAATGCAGGCTTTCAGAGCTTCACAGTTCAGAAGACAACCCTGTGCTGATTTTTAGTAAGAATCTTTTCTTTTCCAGGTGATTCCAGTGAGGCTAGTTGTAGTCGGAGCTGTAGCCAGCAATACGATGGCAGAAAGGATTGGGGATCTGGAACAGGACTGTTGCATGAGCTGCTTGGTTTGTTTCGGCGTTGTTCCTTACAACAGGTATGCCTTTTATTGCTATATTTTCCACCTATTGTATAATTGTGCACTGAACGTCTGATGCAGGCAAGTGTAAGGGAAATTCTATACAGAGGTCTTCCAAGACTACTCTTAGTTGATCTAGATGCAGCTTTGATCTGTTGTGGCCTCACTTTTGCAACTTCTATGTGCCGCATCATAGGTGTGACCCAAATAATTTAAGTGGTTAAGTTCCTTATGTTTTGATTAATCTCTCTGTAGATAAGAATTATTGTTATGGATGCATCCAGGTATGTAGTTTATATTTTAGAGAGTTTACATATGCCATTGCTAAACAAAATTCAAATATCGTTTCTTCTTTACATTAGCAACCCGTATGTAATACTTTTGGTCAGTGGGATGCTGGGAGATTAATTTCAGTAAACTTTGTGATGCGGTTCTTTTTTGCAGAAGGCATAGACATGCTCATTGATTTCGACCATATCTTAAATGGAGATGACAAAATGCACCTTACAGCATATAGGCAATGATATTTTGTAAGTTTCTTCTTCTTTATTCTCTTCACATTTGATATTTGAGCATCAGTTAAATGGATATTCTCATCGGAGGTGTTTAAGGCAGTTAGCTAAGTGTATTTGTTAACCTACAAAAACAAGACAACTGTGCATTGGGCAGCTGTGTATACAAGCAATTACTTGGAAGTTCTTTTAGTTGAGTTTCAAATGTTCATTGCTTGGAGATCTAACCATTGCTGCAAATGTTATTAAGCAAACTATGGTTGTTGTATCAAGCTCGAGGCATTACTGGATTAGAAGTTTGTTATGCATGTCACTTCTTTTTTGGTAGAATTGTTGATATTTCTGGAAGACAATGGCAAGTTAAATATTGCAGCCGAGATTGACATCTTATGGACAAAATGATAAAGAAGAATCAGAAACACAAACATCCAATATTTTATTGCCATGAATTTCACGGACTTCGCTCCTAACTCCTGTAAGCCTAATTTATATAGCTGGAGTTGTTCATTGCCTGGTTTGTCTTCTATGCAATAGTGGTCATTCTGCTGAATTTTCGCAGATGTTGTGTTATATTTATTAGTGAGATGATACCTTTTTACAGCGTCTCTGAGATGCCATTGTGCAAAATATGGAGCAAATGAAGCTTCATTTGATGAAACTAACTCTGTGAAAATAGCTTTGCCAGTCACGCTTCGGTTAAATTTTCAAAAGAAGTAATGTACATAATTGTCGGCATAGCAATGTACAAAGGAGAAATCTCACCCATTTTTGGGAGTATCCAATCCAA
>JAANSK020094908.1:0-16201 GCA_011763485.2 Isoetes engelmannii | reverse complement strand
TAGAAAAGGGTTACAGATCCTCAATCTCGATATCCTTCTCTCTAGAATCATTAACACATAGATAAGGGCTAATTTATTGCGCTATGCGATAAAGGTAAAACTCTCTACACTCATGGATGTGTTTGTTGTCCCTCCCCCCCCCCCTCCCCCCCCCCGCGGCCGCGCGGAGCCTTTTCCACTCAAAGGGATATTTTGTTCCCTTCGCACACACTACTGGCTCCCCTAAATGACATATAGGGGCGCCAGATTCCGGGCCCGAAATCCATGTATTGCGGGCCTAGAATCTTATGGTCCGGGCCTAGAATTCATGGATTATGGGCCCGAAATCCATGGATTCTGGGCCTAGAATCCTATGGATTGCATTGTGTTGTGTGGCGTGTTGTGTGGCATGCGCTTTGTGTCAGCCTATCCCAATGTCAACCTGTCAAGTGGGCTTGCAACAATTTTTGTTTATATGGATTCATGGATTCTGGGATCTCCAAGTTGGGGATTCTGGCCTGAAATTGGATTTGGAATGGAGATTCCGAGCCTGGAATCCATGGATTCCGGGGTCCATAATCCCGCTATATGCACAAATCCCTAACCGGAGCCATTCGAAGCCGCATTTTATCTGGTTGAATCCTGCCATAGTAGAACTGAACTCTGTCATAGTCTGTTATATCATATCATAGTAGAGCTGAAGTCTATGAACCACATCTTGCTTATGACAATAAAAGTCATTGTGCACTTCTTTGGTAAGCCTGCTTCCAGTGACAATGCTGGTTGTACTTAGGGATGATAGTTTCTACTTAAGGATGATGGCCAAGCTTCTTCTATTTGACGATCTTCCTGCTATCATTCGAGCAGCTTCACCTTGGACAATTTGTTGTGTTTGATTTTTAGTGGTTCTGCTCAAATGTCCAAGTGATATTCTAATACAGGATACTAGGATTTATAGGAGCATTTGCTTCTACTTTTTCCCTCCTAAAATACCATAACTGCTGCTTTATCCAAATCCATAGGCGGGATATTTGGCAACGTGATTAGTGCAAATTTTTTTTTTTTTAAATACTAAGGTGGCCTTATAGTTGAAAGATTTGAAAGAATCTTCCATATCATGACCAAAGACTCAAAGAGATTTATAAGATCGAATGCTCATTATACATAGAATAATGCTGAGTATACATAAAATAGAATAGAATAACATTTAATGCAGACACAATATAATATAATATAATATGGACAAAATAATATGCTCTCATTTTTTTCCATGGTCACGGTGATGGTGTTCATCATCATCGCTGCTACTATCACCATTTTTGGAACCGATGCATCCATTCCGGTGGCCATGACCATCCTTCTTTTTTTTGAGCTTGTTCAAGAGGCCGCCTTCACCGCCTCCGCATGAACCCCCCCATGAGCGCCCTGTTTTACCATTCAAGCTTGAAGGAGGCAGTTTCTCGCTTGAATGAGACATTTTCTCAGCATGTAAGTAACCTTCTTCTCCCTGTTTTTTTTGTTTCTGCTGCACATTCTGCCCGTTCATTTTTGCCTTTTCAATGGCCACCTTCACATCATTAATCTTGTGCTTCACCTTCACAGCAGTTTTTTCTTCACTCTTTTTCAGATTCGCCCCATAATCAGCTTCAGGATTGCCCTTCTTCTCGCTCTCTGTTTTTTTGTTGCCACCCACATGGAATTTTGAAAATTTTTCTGTCATTGAAGCCATTGATCCAGTTGTGGCGTCTGCAGCTTCCAATGGCAATGGGTTTATATGAAGAGTTTTTTAACGTCACGCCACTACGCAGCATCCAACTGGATGAACATGTGACTAGTCCCAAAGTAGTGCATTTTTCTTTACACAAAGTAGTGTAGGATTATTCCCTTGGAAACATAGGGAAACTTTTGCATTTTTCTTTACACAAAGTAGTGTAGGATGATTCTCTTGGAAACATAGGTCACCTTTTGAATGATGCACTGGAACAGACAAATTTTTCTTGTCCTCAAATGGGTCCAGTTTTCCATTCTTTAGGTTGTGCTTTAAAAAGTCCAAGCATATTGTTAATCAGCCTCTGGGAGTCATGCATCTGTTTTATAAAGTCCAAGCATATTGTTGATGAGCCTCTGGAGTCATATCAATCTGATTACTGATTATTACATATTTGGAAAACCAGTATTCTTTTGTACACCAAGGAATACTTGCCACTACATCAGACAGCCACCAATGCATTTCAAATTCCAACCAATTTTCATTTTCATATTCCTATTCAAAATGAAAACGCCACACTTGCACATTTATAAACTAATCCTAACGTGAGAAAAACCCTGAATTAGGATTAGGCTGCAATATTTAGAGAAAAACTCAAATTAGCCCTTCCATCTTCCCGCTGAATTTTCAAGACATTGATTCCAACTTGCAGTATTTAATATACTCCAGATTTCTAACTAGCATAAGAATCATTTATAAAGGAATATTCCGTTTATAAACGTTTGCCTAGATACTAAGATTCTAGGATAAGTTGCAACTGAAGAAGAAATTTACAGTTATAAAACGTTGATTGGAGTTGTGGACCATTTATAAAACATTTTATATTCCAAAAGGATTATAGATGTATTCATCTTTAGCCATGGAAGAATTTTGACTCATGTACAGCACTGGTTCCTGTTGGAAAAATTCAATGGAAGTGAGAGAATGGTGGTACTTCATACAGTAATATAGTAACCATATAAGAGAAACACTTCCAAGCAGGCTTCTAAAAACAGGGGGTTAAGCTCCCTAATTTCCGATTGAAATCCCAAAAATCCAGTTGGGTTCTTTGTTTGCCCCAAGATAATAGCAAGATGTAGATTCCCTTTTCTAGTGCCACTTTCCAATATATTGAGAAGGAGAGGGTAAATATTCAAACCAGCAAGCTTTATGTGCAAAAATTCCACAAAGTTGTTACTAAAAAGGATGTATCAACCTGCAGTTAATAGCTGCAGCAAAACCATTTACCTCCAAGTTGTTTGACTCCAAAAATGCAATCAATGTCTCAAAAGGATCCTCTAAAATCATTGCAAGCTTCATCTCTTTTCCGTTCTTTGCCATGCAGATAAAATGCCAAGGATAAACCCCATCTCCTTTACAGAAGTCTTTTGTGTTAGAAGTTGAAACATAAGTTGGAGAACAGGTGGATAATATTCCAATGCAGGCCCACAGTCACGATCTGCAGTAAGATGATATCTCTACAAGGTGCAAATAATGATTTATGCTGCAAAAGACTGAGGAACGCCCTGAGATCTTTTGAGAGTTGCACGAACAGTCTGACTTGTTTTAGCCAAGAATTGTAAAGTAACTAAAGAATACTCTTTCAGTCAGATGAGCATCACCTGGTCTTAACATTTCTTAAAGCTGAGACACGGCTTCCTCGTGATCAATTGCAATGGCGCCGTGCTGATCTGAGGTTAAGTGGCTAAGTAGAGATTATTTCCAACTTGACTAGTATTGGTATTGCCTTTGCAATTGTTACCTCAATAGCAGAAAGACACCTTAATGCTTTCACAGGAGGCAGCCTGCAATTGCTGGATCCATTTTGTGAACAAACTAACAAGGATGACAACCCCTGCACTCACAATTGCATAATTCGTGCTGTCATTAAGTTCCAACTTTTCATATATTGCAGTAGCCATACCTTACAAGATCATTACCTGCAAATGAAAATTGTATAAACATTGGAGTTGTCCTTGCACCTTATGTATTAATTGCACCTGAAATGCACATAATTGAGTAGCCATTTTGTACCTTACAAGATCATTACCTGCAAATGAAAATTGTATAAACATTGGAGTTGTCCTTGCACCTTATGTATTAATTGCACCAATTGATAAATAACCTATTAGAGGCCAAACAATCCCACAGCCGCTGTATTGCAACTTCCTAGTTTTCACAACACATATTTTCCAAGACTGTGTTGCATGTAACTTTTGTTCTGATGTTTCTATGTTGACAGCCATAGCAATAGTTAGAATAACCCCTTCTCAGCAAGAATTGTTTTTCTGCCTTCTTCAGTATTTGAGATCTCCAGAAAAAGATGCATCTCATATAAATTATCACCTTGACATTTTGTAAGAACACGGAGCAACAGAGGTACCACGCCAGTATTGCTAATTTGCACCTGGTGATACAAAGGAAAACAGACCTCAGGCATAGGCAAACCTCCTCTCGATAGCATTAGTCTTCATGGAATGAATTGACCATCATTAGGCCATGTGTGGAGTGAGTGATATAATGTAGCTCTCTATGTAGAAGTATTGTTCAGTATGTGATGCACAAATGGCATAGAGACCATGGTTCAGCAGATAATAATCCGTAACGTTAACTTGAAGGTAGTTGGACAACATATGCATGAAAAAGGTTTACATCATCTGGCAAACGAATAACACATAAGAATGCAGGGAGTGACATCTTTGTGCCCCCATGGTCATGTTACCATAATAGGTTACAAGATGGATTGCCTGTAAGGAGGATGAAAAACCACAACCAGGCACTCAAACTGAACTATTTAGTAACAATTTTAATTAAGGTTTCCATCATGCTGCACCTCTTATTTATCTCCCAGCATAGCGATGCTGCAACGTATTTCCAAAATCTTCTCTCCTAAAGGTCAGAAGTTTTTAGGCTCAACATAACTAAACAAACAACATGGTGCTTGTACTTTGGATTGGTATCAATCAGTTCTTTGAAAACGCACACATTTTCCTCTTTATCAGTTGCATCTTTTCCTTAACTTTTCTTTGAAGACGTCATTTGCAAACTTTCATACAATAATTTGGTTCAATGTCCAAGCTGCTAAGCTCCATTTCAGTACTGGACAGGTCTGTGTCCCCTTTCTTACATCGTCAAGAACTCCAGCATTCTGTAGAAGCATAACCAAACCATCCAATTTTTGCAGCAGCTGATAGTGGCACTCTGAGATGATCCGCTATCTGTCGGAGTAAGCTAGTTGAACCTTGCTCATACATATGTCCCTTTGCAAGATAATCAGACAAGGTCTTAGCAAGTTCTTCATTCCTCGGGTCTAGAAAGAAGACAGCTATAGCAAGCTTGTCAGCCATTTCCAACATCTGTTCTTTGAGGTCAGCTGCATGCATGCTAATGTTGTCAGCAAGGACTTTTGTCATTGGAATGATATAACGAGGCAAGGTTGGAATTCGACGGGTTTCATGCCCGTCAAACAAGGTAGTTTTCTGGTCAGATTGTGGCTGAATTTGAAATCTGGGTCAAGGGATCTTTGAATAGAAGCCTTACCATAGTTTCTGACCCTCGCCTTAGTAGGATTCTTGGGTATACGTCCTCTTGGGGTATCTAGAAACCCTGAAACCTTCATAAATCTTGTGAACCCTAAACATGTGATTTTCCCATTCAATTTTTCTGCTGTATTTTTTGGTGCAATCGCCCATGTGGCATAGCCACTTTTGGGCAAGCTGGACGTACCTATATTTTGTCAAAGCCTCGAAATCGAAGGCTGGGATGTAAACACGTGGATGGTTTGGATATGTCTTGGTGAGTGGGTATTTGTTATGGTACAAGCACGGGGGAATGGTCCACGATGAAAGTGCTATAAGTATCTGGCAAAGCTATGTAAATGTTATACTAACGTCCAACAGTACAAGGACAAGGGATAATCATAATTCCAAAGGAGATATGAGTTAAACATTATTGTTAAGAAGGAGACCAATTATATTATTGGAAGGAACCCAATAGGGTCGGGTCGCCTCCTGTCATGCTTGCTCCCTGGGTCGCGGGGTAACCCCCCGTCTGGCCGGCACACCAACGCCACCCATCATGGCTAACGCATCCCCCTGCCGTGCCATTGCGCCATGTGGGCATCACGTGCATTTCCAGTAGTCGTTAGCCATGTTGTCTGATGTCGTGTGATTGGCATCCCACACTTTTAGCAGTGTTCCACACTCGTGCATGTGTAAAGACATCTGATCACGCCAAATTGATTGCACGAATTGAATGCGGGTTGCTTGTATTCACACCCAATTTGACACTTGATTACCGAAACCGAATTCGTATACCCAGCTCCTGCTATGGCATCGATCAGGATAAAAGACAGCATCGGCTTGAAATTTGCAAACTTCTCGGAAGCAGGCTGTGAAGAACACGACAGAATCCATAGTTTCGAACAAAAGACGAGGGGAACTTGGATAGTGAACCAAGCACTGGTGTACCCTCTGCGAGGAAGAAAGTCACTGTGCCCAGACAGAAGCATCGTACTCCATGGATTAGTGTTGCCGCCACTACAATGCCAAGGAGACCACCTAGACGAGGGCAATGATGGCGGACATACTGGACGAGGCTAGTGAATATGGCATCTAGGAGGTCTGGCATCCCTGAATCCACCAAAAGGGATTGGTTGTATGGTAGAATAACACACAAGCAGTCAGACAATCCTCAGATTCTAACCAGTCTTCAAGAAAAGGAATTAGTAGTCTGGGCACTAACTAGGGCAGAATAGGACATGGGGGTCACATTATCGGCAGTCAAAGAGAGGGCTGCAGAAATGGCGTAGGAAGGGGGTAACTGTAACTTATCTTGGATTCCTGGTAGTAAATGGTGGAAACTCTTCAAACAGAGGCATCCTGAAGTCTCCCTTAGAATCACAGAGACATTAGATCTGGCTCGGGCCCGTGCAATGACACAAGAAAACTTGGATAACTTATATGCTGGCCTTAAGCAAATCTATAACTAATTCAAGTTTCCCCCATTTAGGATATGGAATGCTGATGAGACTGGTATCTAGGCTGGGAAGGTAAAAGGAATGAAAATCATAGGCAGGAAAGGAGAAACTAAGGTCAGTGAGGTTGTCATGAATAGCAGGGCGTGAGTAACAATACTAGTGTGTATAAATGCAGAAGGGTTACCCAACACGTACATATTCAAGGGTACACGAATGAGGCAAGATAACATTGCCAGATGTGAGGAGGAGCAATCCAGGTTGTTCGGCCTTCGTCATGGATGACTACAAAACTGTTCAAGTCCTGATTGTCACATTTTGCTTCGGGGGTGCCATGTGGAGTATCTCCAAAAGATCCACATCTGGTAATACTGGATGGGCATGGTAGTCATGTGGAGCTAGAAGTGATTCTGAAAGCTAAGGAGAAGGGTATCCACTTTGCCTTGTTGCCAGCACATACATTCCATAGGTTACAGCCTTTAGATGTAGCATGCTTTGCTCCATTTAAAGCCTCCATGCTTTGCTCCATTTAAAGCCTCCTTTAAGAGGTTGAGGTCTGCTTACATGGTTAGCAAGGGTAGGACAGAGCCAAAGAGGGAGGATATAGCAAAGCTGATATCTTGGTCAATTGAAGAAGGACTAACACCTAGGAACATCAAGACATGTTTTAAGGCAACAGGTATATGGCCTTTTAACACCAAGAAAGTTAACCCAGGTCAGGAAGCTACTAGGTTTGGTCGGGTGCCCATGGAGGAGGTTGCAGACATGTTTGAGACGGATGAAGAGAACAACTATGAGGTTGAGGAGTTAGAACAATTCAACATGGAGGATATACATCAGTTGTGGGAGGCACAGCTGGCCATGCAAGATGGCGATGTGCATCATGTTATCCGGCAGCCCACTGATGGTCACATAAGTGCACCTGATGATGAAGAGGTTGCAGTCAATGTTGTGAATGCATCCCAGTCTAGAGCTCCAGAAGAGGGTAATCTACAGGACCATGATGACTAGCTAGGTGAACATGTCCATGGATCTGTCCCATGTGTGCTGCCATGTCCTTCCAGTACACAATCCCAAGCAGGCCTGCTACAACCTGAGGCCATAAGGGTCACTCAGCCATATGTGCAGCTATCCCAGTCCATCAGGGCAAGAAAGAGGGGTTTAGCACCAGATCTGGGAGGCAGGGTACACATCTCTAGTGATGGCTTATGTCAAGCTCTGGCAGCTGAGAAGGCTAGGAGGTTGGAGGCCGAGAAATTAAGGAATGAGCAAGTTGCATATAGGAAAGCCGAGACTGCTAGAAGGAAAGAGGAAAGGGCAGCGGCTGTCATAAAAGCCCAAAAGAATAGAGATGATAGGGAGAACAAGAAAAAAGCAGATGCGACCTTTGAGGCAAGTACAACCAAGCTTAGTGCTTTTACGTATCCTAGAGGTGTGTCCAAGGTTGCGTCAATCTTCACCTTCCAAAGAGGACCCAATGAGGAGGTTAGGAGCAAGAGGTTGGAGGTCAGAAATAGGATGAGAATGAGGCAAGGGATGGGTCCAATTGGGGTCCCAACTACTCAAACTAATAGGGTGGACCATGAACATCTGCATGTGCATTGAGAACCCCAAATGTAAGTGATAATGTGGTTGCATCAGATAGTGATGAAGATGTTGAAGTCATGTGTAGCTTGGACGATACTCACATTTGCTCAGATGATGTTGGTGGTATTCATGATGTTAACATAGAAGGCTCCTCCCTTTAGACCTATGGCGAACCCCATCAGCACAGTCAGGTCACCAATGAAGAGATGGGGCCTTGCCAACAAGGGGACGGAGACACCATGGAATAAATTACTAATCGCATATTTCCTAATAGCTATAAACAATGTTTGAATTGAAACACACTTATTTAAAAAGTGCGTTCAAAAGATCCCTTTTGAAAATTTTGAAATTTCCAAAATGGCCTAAAAAGGGACCCATTTAGTATCTCTAGTACAATGATTTACAAAAATGCCCAAAAAATCGCTTATTTTGAAAGACTTACAGTTTAGGAGAGAAGAAAAAAATTACATCATTTTAATCAGGGAAAAACACTGTTGTGAAAGAAAATAATTATTATGAGGAAGTTTCCTTTGAAAAATGCAGATGCTTTGCATCTTGTTAGTAGAAACCTTGTGCGTTGGTAGTTACAGAGGAAATAAAAATTGGCCTAATAAATTTGACTAAACGACCCAGTTGACCCAAAAGAAGAACTAAAACAAACATTTTAAGTTACTAGGTCGCATCTATAAGTAATTTTTACAGTAAAGTTATAGAGCTACCTCTGTAACTAATTAATAAGTAGTGGTATAATTTTTTTTTATCATGTTGTTTACTTAGGTCGTTCTTCCCAGTCAACTGGTCTTTCATAACCTTTTGCAGTCTCCTGAGAGGACACGAAGCATGAACTCTTCATGTCTCCCTGTGATAGGAAGCTGAATTGTTGTCCACTTCCTTTACCACCTTTATGGTTGGGTGCATACGTGAGGCTATATCTTGCTAATTTGCAGTTTGGGAGAATGTTTACCTAGAAGGGAAGGTTGAACCTCAATGAACCTGTCATTAACATCGCATCACTAGGCACCCATTCCTCAACTTTGGGAGCTAATGCGGTGTAAATTTATATGGCACAAATGAAAGAAATATAATCTAAATCATTTCACCTCCTTGGTGTAAATTTATACTAGAGGAACCCGAATGGTATAAATTTATTCCATTCATGTCTGTCTTCGCGATATAATATACGAAAGAAACTCGAGTGGTATAAATTTATACCATTCACATCTCTCCTCGATATAAGTTAATATCACAGGCACTAAGCGATATAAATTTATACTATTCTCACATCTCTTCTTCGTATATATTTATACATCATAGGCCGAATTAATATAAATTTATAGTACCATCGAGACTTGAATGGTGAGTGGTATAGATGTATATTGTTCCCATCTATCCTCGATATAAATTTATATCATAGACACTCCAGTGGTATAAATTTATACCGTTTACATATCTTCTTTGTATATATTTAAATAGCGTAGGCCCGATGAGTTTAAATTCATACCATCGAGACCATAACAATACTTTGCATATTAAATCCAGAAAATCTCTTATTCCAGATTGTTTTTTCCTTACAATAATCGACCAAATTTCTTGAGTAAAAGTCTTCATAAAGTTGCATTAGAAGGCCTTTGATTTGATATTGGGATGTCTATTATAGACTAAAATGTTCGTAAATTAGGTACAATCTTGTTAAAATTCCTCTATTTTAACATAAACTATTTCAGAGCTTCTTGGTGTTTCGGGACTGGCAGCGCGGAAGTTCGCCATCTGGCGGGACTTCCTGGGCATTGTGGACGATGATGGGCACTTTGTGCAGCAATAGGTGTTGTAGTTTCTTGTGTGTGTGACATGATGGAGTGTTGGGGTACGGCTGCCTCT
Source organism: Isoetes engelmannii (assembly GCA_011763485.2). Lineage (NCBI taxonomy): Eukaryota > Viridiplantae > Streptophyta > Lycopodiopsida > Isoetales > Isoetaceae > Isoetes > Isoetes engelmannii. The sequence continues at coordinate 6,035 of JAANSK020094908.1, read as the reverse complement.
TTGGGACAGCTAACTTTCCTCTGCACTTGCTTTGTAACATTATTATTCTTTTAATTCATTGGGATCAAGTTCTTAAAAAAAAAATCCACTATTTTATGCCCCTAACAACTTGATATGTAAAGCCTATTTGATTACAATACTCAGACACCTCTGTTGAGGAAAATAATCGAGCCCTTCAACTTTGAAAGGAACCCTTCCGGTATAAATTTATATCAAAAGGGCGTCCTTCAGCTACACACTTCAACTTTGAAAAGAACCCTTCCGGTATAGATTTATACCACAAGATCTTCATTGCACTTCAATATGAAGGGAAGATGCATTTTTTTGTGAAGTGCACCTTCCCGTATAGACTTATACCGGAAGGGCACCCTTCAATCAACTTTGAAAGGAACCCTTCCTGTATATACCGGAAGGGTGCCCTTCAATTGCACACTTCAACTTTGAAAAGAACCCTTCTGGTATAGATTTATATCGCAAGATCTTCATTGCACCTCAATATGAAGGGAAGATGCACTTTTTTGTGAAGTTCTCCCTTCCCGTATAAAATTATACCGAAAGGGCACCCTTTGGTAGTGCCCTTCAACTTTGAAGGGAACCCTTCCGGTATAAATTTATACCGGAAGGGCACCCTTCGATAGTGCCCTTCAACTTTGAAGGGAGCCCTTTCGGTATAAATTTATACCAAAAGCATCCACATGCCAAGAAAAAAAACTCGAACACATAAGCTCAACAATGTCACAATAACGAACTAACCAAATATGCTAAATCGACATATGTTCTTTGATTTTCATAAGGAAAAACCTCAACCCCATATTAATTTATACAAGAAATCATGTTAATAAAACGAAAGTGTATAAATCTATACAACAAAGCCAAAGAGGTGCAAAATAAAGAGGAGCCAATAAAAGGAATTAGATATTGCATGGAAGTTTGTATGGCCACACTCTATCTAGCACATCAACAAATATGGTTATAAGAGAAGAGATTAAGAAACATGTTGTGAACGAGTCAGAGGATGAGATGCTTCCTGATTTAGCTGCAAAGTGTAAGTATGTCCGATAAGGCATACTTGTAATTAGGAAAGAGCTTGAGTATTGAGGCAGAGTCAAAATGTGTTGTATTTTTGACAATTTTGTTCATAATTTTGTAGAGATTTCGAAATCATGGAATATAACACCTTTTTGTCACTCTAATGCACTTGCTATTTTTGCAATATCTGCTTTTTGAGTCCTTGAAATTGCAGCTATTTTCTACGTTTAACTAGGGGGGCAAAAAAGGGTATCAACAAATTTTGACTAGAAGATAGGCTCAATTATTCCCTCAAAAAAAGTACTTAGAAATGTGTGAATTGACACATTCGTCACAAATTTAGTGACCTTTTTAGGAGGATTTTAGAGAATTTTTCAAAGATTCCTTTTATTAATAGTGTGTTTCAAGCAAACTAGTGCATTTCATTTCAAATTTTGTTTATAATGGCTTTAGTTAAACTTGCCCGAAACTAATCCCAAAATTTTCTGTAGCTTAGCTAAACTCTACACATTTTTTCTCATACTTTCTAGCATTTAACTAAACTAACTCGAAATTCATCCCAAATATTTCCATGATGTCGGCACGAAAAACGATGAACAAAAATTATTATGCTTTTTCCCAATTGTTTCCATTTATTTTAATCATTTTCTTTGTGGAAACATGCTAAAAAAGTGCCAGCTAGCTAAGACTAGGCCTCAATTTTATTCCATGGATGCTAGGAAATAAATTACTAATCATATATTTTTTTATTACCTAGAATTGCTTTAGCTAAACTAGCCCAAAACTCATTCCCAAAGTTTCTATGGTTTAGCTAAACATCATATATTTTTATTCTCTTACTTTCTAGCGTTTGGCTAAAGAGCTCGAAGGTCGGTGCAGGCCCGAAAAAAGTTAAGCTAAAATTATAATTTTTTTTTCAACTTTTTCCATTTACTTTAGCCAACATTTTTTGAAATGTTCTAAAAAATTTCCAAATTGCTAAAAATTGCCCTTAAATTATTCTATGGGAGACACAGACGCATGCTGATATTTCCTATGGACATTCCATAAGGTTGGATACAAAAGGATGGGCCAATCAAACACTAGACCCGCACATGATCATGGACAGGCCATAGACAAGACCAGAATAATTCAAGAAATGGTTGAGATAGGGGTAGACAAGGATTTAATTTTAAGGGTCAGGGGAATGGATGTGGACTTTGCAAAGACCTGGAGGGCAGACATGGCTCGTTGCACGCAACCTAGATTTGAGGAGGGGATGCCATTTACTTCTGAGATGCTTCTAGTATTCTGTCCTTTGTTGAGTGTTGTGGTGCAGTGTGGACATACTGACCTTGACATTGTTTGCAGGCATCTGAAGATAGTGATGAAACCATAGACAACTGACCACACAATTCACTGCATAACCTACATGTAAATTAGACTGCTGATTGGTAAATTGATTAATGGCCGAACTTGCAGTGACTAGCTAGGACAATTGTGTGTAATAAAGTGATTGTTAACCCTCTAAGACCAGGACAATACCGAGTCCAATCCTAAGCCTAAGCATATAAGGACCTTAACGCCCTACATGGCCACATTTGGATCGTGACTTGACAGCTATTACATCACCCTAAGATAATCGCTTCAAATTTACATCACCGTAGGAATTTTCTCTGCCCTTCTCTGCCAGTCCGTTCCTTTGTCGTCTTCGCATCCTCTCCTGCACCTTCTCTCGAGGTTGTGGCTCTTGCGTAGGCAAGGTCTGTGCCATAGTTAAGAAGAAATAAGCAAGAGGTTTTCCTAGCTTCCTAGCTTGACAAAAAAAATAAAAAAACCTGAAGATCCGAAAAAGCTCAGGAGCCCCTTCTCTGTCGGATTAGTCTATGTAGACCTTCGAACGTGGCTGTTAAAGGTGATAACGTCTTGGCCCTCGGGTGTTAATTGGAACATAAATTTCTGGGCCATGTGGCCATGGCCAAAATGGCTCGAGCCTCAAACTTTTTTCCAGCTACGCCCTTAGGTCGGGGCATTATTTACGCTTGGTGCATAGGTAAGGCTACCTGAGATGTCTATCGAGGGATGTCTATCGGGGGAAGTCATAGACGTCAAAGGTTTGCATGGCCTAGACGTCAAGTCAGGGTCCCAAAAATACCCGGTAAGCCCCTTTGGTTGTCGAGTCCAATTTGAAAATTGCCGATCTAAATTTTTGGTGCCATTCCGATAAAACAAATACAAAGTTTAATGTAAAAAATCGGTATATTTATATCCAGTTATATATTAGACCCGGTACATATTTTATGAAGGCGGTGCATATTTATGAAGGCAGCAAATTCTCTGGTGAAACTTAAATTATTTTTGAGCCCCAAAGAAAACATCAAAGAGTCTGCATGACCTAAGTAAACAATCTTCATGGCCCATTGGCACCATCTCCCACCCACGCTTGTGCTACCACCTTGTAATTTAGCACGAGAAACCGTGTGCGCTAAAATATAGCATTAGAAATATATAGCCAAGACGGAAACGTAAATTACAGTTAAACAATGAAGTATAAACCTAGATAGACCCTACCGTGGCTGTGGTGTAATGCATGACCATTTCAGCAATGGATGTGAGACTTGATTTCCTTGATTAAGATGTTCATGCTGCCTGATTCAGGTTAGGCATCACTACTAACTTGTATGTAAAACTTGATTTCCTTGATTAAGATGTTCATGCTGCCTGATTCAGGTTAGGCATCATTACTAACTTGTGCGAGTCGATTAAGTGATCGATTAAGTGATCGCTACCGCATCACTACAACACATTGAAGCACAATCTACAAGTTCCAATACTTGTAGATTGTGCCAAATGAAAGCATGAATGAAGTGCTAATGATATATGCTGCAACCAACCAGAGCAAGGACTAAGAAGAAAATGTTAATATACATTGTCAAAACCAGGCTCCAAAGGGAGAATGAAGGGGTTGGCCACCTTAGGGCAATCACTAACCCACTCCCAACAATTCCTGGAGATGTCATAAACCAGCCCTCTATCACAAAAAAATCTGCTAACAAATATCAGGTCACCATGGCCACTGCAGTAGAAGCACTCAGAAGGAGTCCTAAAGAACTGCTCAGACAAATTCTGAGGCATTTTCCCAACCTCCCTCCACTTCATGCTCGCCGTGTCGAGGCGCCAAACATAAAATCCCAACACATGCCTCCTCAAGGCCTTGCCAACAATCAAAACCTTCCCTTTACACTCAACCAAGTGCCTAAACTTGCTGTAACCTGGCATTCTGCCAGTCTTAAGTTTGCTCCAACTTCCCTCTTCAAGGTTGTACACAAGAAGTCCATTGCCAGGGCCCCTGCTAAGGCAAAAGAGGTGGCCATTACATGCCACAATGTTTTTGGTGATCTCTTCTTGCGGCGGAATGGCGCCGCATAGGCGCCATGAGCTTGTTGTTGAATCATAAACTTCAGTGGTCCTTCGATGTTCGAAGGAATTGTAATCCCCGGCGACGATGATCTTGTAGGTGTTAAGAGATCGATCTACGAACATCGAAACGACGAAAGGGTACCGCCGGCTGATCATGGGAGGAAGTGCTCTCCAACATCTAGTCATGGGGTTACAAACTAGTAAAACAGAATATCCTTCCATATATTGGGTGGCTATGAAGCATATGAGCCCCCTGGATGATGCAGCTGGAACACTAACCTGGGATGGCAAAAACCCTACAGGAATATTCCTCCATTTTTGCAGCACAGGATCATAGGATGCTAAAACCCTACACCTGCATCTTGCCACCTTGAGAAAAAAGGGACCCTTTGCAGGCATTTGTGCACATGATTCTACAAACCCTTTTGTGTACATGATCACCCTCCATCTTTTGCATACTGACCTCAACCTGAAAAATGCTGTTATTGGCAATGCTGCTAGAATCCTTTCTATCAGATCAATTGGCAGATGGCACCATAACTCAGCATCCATTTCAACTCCACAGTTGTTCTCAGCATCTTCAGCATCTTTTAAATTATCGCACCCCGATTCTTCGCAATGCAGATACTTTGCGCCTGTTAGTGATAGCGCAGCGCATCCTTTCTGATGATGATGATCATCCTGCCTTGTTTTGATGAATGATTCTGCTGTGGAGATCTCTGAAACATCAATAGAGGTGAAATTCTCCCTGGAGGACGTGGAGGCCTCTTGACCGTCCATTCTGATTGGGATGATTCTGGGCTCTTCAGATCCATCAGAGCATATCTGCATCAAGGTGTTTTCATCCATGGTGATGGATTAAAGGGTAGCAATTCGGAAACCCATTAATGGGGAATAGGTTTTGCACAGGATTCTGAGGTTAAGAAAAAAAAAAAACAAACATACAATAATAAGAATCAACAAGCTAAATTAACTTAAACACTAGAAAAGAAAGGAAGATTTGGACTAACCTGAGTGGGATTGGAAACGAAAACACAAGCATAAACATGTGGATTTGCTTGCAAATTCAGATCGGCCATGCAAATGGCTCAAAAAATCTGCAAGGAAGAAAGAAAAACAGAGTAAGAAAAGTGGGATAAAGGAGGGATTTTGGAAAGGAAGGAGGAGCGCATATTACTTGCCATTGGTCCGCCATGAAGAAAGCGCCATGCAAAATGCAGAATGCAAAATGCGGGCGGTTTAGCTGCGGAGGGTCACGCCAAGCGGCATCGTCCTTCCCTCACACTCCGTATACCACCATTTACTCTTTTTGCTCTTTCCGTTCATTACATTCTGCCACCTGTCATATCTTTCCCGGATAATATAATGCCCTTTTTTGGTGGATATCGGGACGCGAAAACACCTTCCATCTTGATGAGCTCTCTAGGGCTTGGTTCAATTATTACATTATAAGGTAGTGGTAGGTAGACAATGAGCTATTTTTATTAGGCTATATACATACGAAAAAAACGTCAACTAGCAAAGAGGCGTAACAGTAGGCTTGAGCAGTATTAGGCTTGGAATAAGTTTTTCATTAGGAAAGCATGTATCGGACAAACTATTAGTTA
>JAANSK020094797.1:0-16203 GCA_011763485.2 Isoetes engelmannii | reverse complement strand
ATTGATTAATATATATCAAGATTCTTTTGATATCTTCCTTGTATTTCCTTGTCCTTCGCTCTGTTCTTCGCTCAGTTCTTGTAGGTTCATGACAGCTGCTATTCTCCACTGGATTATGGTACACCTGCGATTTGGGTGCTAGCAGGGCCCGGATGTATTCTACCTTCTCAAGAAATCACCAGAACTGCTGGCTGTGTGTATCCTCCATTCTTTCTAGCGGCCATAATCGGTTGTTTCAGCTAATTCACTAACGTGGCATCTTCCTTTGGTAGTATACAAGCTATGTCATCAAGAGACGCTGAAAGGGTAAACCCAGGATTGGGATGCTGGCCTATAAGGCGAAGAAAGATACTCTCCACTAACGTGGATTCTTTCTTTGGTTGTATGCCCACTATGTCTGTTTCAGACACGCTGAAAGGGTAAGCCCAACAGATCTGGGATACTGGCCTATAAAGCGAAAGGGATAGAAACTCTAGATTATGTAAAGTTGGCTTTGGATATGCAAATTCTAGGGAATATCATACATTGTTTTTTGGAAAGAAAACCTTCCAAGTCCGTTTGTGCTTCTTCCCTTGCTAGCAAGAAGCATCAGTGATATTATTGAGTTTGTTCAAAAGGCAGGTAATTTATTCTTCCTATTGATGTTGAGAAATCGCTTTTTTCTTGTTAAGTACAAGGATGCAAAATATAGCCTTGACAATGCGACATTGATTGCCGGGGCGCATGATACATTGGGAGGTATGGGACGCATTGGTTATCAGTTCTCTGCAGTTTATGTAAGCTAGGGATTTAAAATGTTTCAAGTACTGCTATGCTTGAACATTTTAATATGGTATTGATGCCCAATTATATGCTCAAGTAGTGATATGCTTGAAGCGCTTTAGATCAAAATCTGATACGCCTGTGTCAAACTCAAGTACTAATAAGCTTGAGGGCAGCTGGGGGATTGCTATACGTTAGCATGCTTTTCCTTTATGTTATCCTTTGCTCACAGGTCTAAAATGGTTGCACATGCTTTCGCGAAAAGGGTTTGTTATCTGGTAATTGTACTTTCTCATCTTAGTTGCTGATGTAAGCTTCTTGAGTATATTATTTATCAGGCCAGCAAGGCTTTACTGTGCTTACTCTTCCTATCTGATCTTGGAGATCAATGTTGTAACATCTTCTATATTAATAGAAAACCACCTTGCCCTTTAAAAAAAAAAGGAAACCTACACTACATAAGCAAATAAACTTATAGTGAATTTTCAGTAGCGAGGATCAAGGAAATAGTCAAAGTTGAAGACTACTTGTTGAATGTGATTCTAGACAAGGACAATTATTCGCTAGAAGGCTATGTATAAGAAAGATACTAATTCAATTCAGATGTTGATATACACCTATATTATTGTGCCCCAATCAATTGAGTGAAACCATCTAAACGTGGAGATTTGACCCCTCTATATGTGATAATCAGGTGTTGCCTCCCCAAGATTTACTAGAGTAGTCCCCATGGGCCCCCAAACCATATCAATTCCATCCTTTCTCAAGTTTGAGCGACCTCGATCAGCGGCTTTTTTAAAATAACCTCTTTAAAGACTGATCGAACTCGATCATCTGTCTTAAAATTTTCCATTTACCAACTAATCAATTGGGATGCTATCATGGAGACTTGAACTCGATACTCGGTTTTGATACCATTAGAGACAACACCATAATTATCATGCCCCAACCAACAAGACAAAAGCATCTAGACGTTGCGATTTGATCCTTTATATGTGATAATCAGGTGTCACCTCCCCAAGATTTACTAGAGTAGTCTTCAGGGCCTCCAAATCATATTAGAAGTGGGCTCAAGTGTTCATAAAAAAACATTTACAATTATCATCTGTATTCATGTTTGCAATAAGGTTTGCAAATGCTTTTTACAAAATTTTGGTTGGATAACAAAAATTTAATCAAGAAAGAAGTTTTTTCTTGACATTGACTGCAAATATCTTCAAAAAAAGTATCTTCATAGACGGAACTGCAATTTCTGTTGTTTTGCAGCTATGGATGCAATATTGAAGCTTCTCATCCTTGGGCTCCCTTTTGTTCCCTCTACGCTCCAATTTACAGCCAATCCTTTAGAGACTCAGTTGGATTTCCATGCCCATTCGGGTCCTCTGCTCCTATCTTTAAATGGGCAATTCGAGCTCTAGCCGTTGCGAGGTTAGAACAAAAAGCTAACTCGAAAATTGGCAATTTGGTAGTGGTAGATAGGACGGAATCAGGATTGACGACATACTGGAGCACCAAAATTGGAGCATAAGGGTAAAGTCTATTGAATTACTGGATTCAGGGGCTCTGATCTTGTTGGATTCACAAAATAATCTAATGTGGCAAATTTTGGAAGCAAAGCCCTATGTTGTAAGGGTAGAATTGGAAGAAACGAAGTACTAGGATCACAATTACTCTTGTATTTTGATGCAGGGTATTATTTCAGCTTGGGTTTGGGCTACATGATCATGTACCCAGAGTTGGAGCTTTGTGCATATGTTGGAGCTGCTGAGGATTTGTACAAAGCTTTTTTACGAAAGAAAATAAAAATAAGAATTTTTGTTGTGGTTGTTTACGGGAGGCCCCCCCCCTTTTTTTTTGCTGGTTTTCAGTAGTTGCCAATGCTTTTTTTAGCTTGTTTATTATTGTTTTAATAAAAGAACCCATAAGACTATGCAATGGAACAAAAAAGTTTGAAGTATCAATAATCTTAGAAGAACCAACTCCTAAAGCAGCATCTTCCTCATCCAAAGAACCATCCAATCTAGTACTAGGGTTCCTCACATTATCAGAAAAAGCACCAGGAAACGTTTTCCTATAGCCAGAACATCCAAAGCACTCACTTTTACAACTACACCGCTCTGTCGTATCGTTTATAACTACCCTCCCAATAACCTGTTATGGCCATTCTGGCATTCTGGTCTCAATTGCACATCAGCTACACACATCTAAGTATGGCAGTGGCTCTATAAGACTGATTTATATAATAGCCTTCAATTCTAAAACACTTACTGTGGCCATAATCCAATTAGAGATATTAGGCATCAATTTAGGCTGATTGGATTGTTGAAGAAAGAAATACCAACCACCAATCTCATTTTTAATTTCATAGTGTGGAGGACGAAATATAAGCTCTTTCCACATCTTCGTAGCGCCTTCTCATAACATCTAACATGCTCAAATCTTTATCTTGTACTAGCTATGGGTAGCCTTCCAATTCTAGCTGGTGATCCAAAATTCAAGATATTCTAATACAAATTCATTTCCAATGTAGAACGTCAAATCTCTAAGATTTGCTAATAGTCGGGTCATAGACATTTACTATCATAAAACAAACAACTGCGATAGTTAATTCCAAGAAACACTATAATAGTTGGGTCGATTTGTTTTACAATTTTTTGTTGCCAAATAATATTTGCCATTTTTTTGAAATAACAAGTGGGTAGTTAAATTTCGATTTAGTCCAAAAGAATGATTCATGGCTGGGCCCCTGAGTGTAGTGATCCTATGGTGATCGAATCTTATGAAACTAAATGATCATTGAACACAAAAACTTCTCAATATAGAGTTTTTAGAAACATATTGGCTTCTAGTTATGTTTAAAAAGCAAAAAGAATTAATAATCCAAAACAATCCTCGATTTAGCAATGCAAATACCTACAATATCTATAAACCCTAACACAACATCTGAAAAAAGAAAAGAAACTGGAGTAGAAACTTGACATAAGCAAATAACCTTATATGGAAATTTCGAAATTCTGATGGTCAAATAGCCAAAGTTGAAGACTATTTGTTGAATGTGATTACTAGACATGGATAATTGTCCTCCAAAAGCAGATGCATCAGGAAGATACTTCCTCAATTCATAAGTCAATGCTCAAGCGCCAGTAAAAGAGCATTCAAAATTAGCATATGTATTCATGTTTGTAACATCATGCAATGGAACAAAAACTTTTGAAGTATCACTGACATCCAAAGAACCATCCAATCCAGTACTATGATTCTTAACATTATTGAAAAAAGCCTTATAGTAGCTTTTTCCTGTAGCCAAAACATCCATAGCACTCGTTTTTGCAACTACACTGCTCTGACCATATCGTTTATAACTGACCCTTCCCATGATCTGTTATGGCCATTGTAGTCTCAATTGGACGTTAGCTACAGACATCTAAGTTATGGCAGTGGTTCTATAAAACTTATCTACATAATATCCCTCAATTCCACAAAATTACCATGACCTTAAACCAACTAGAGTAGTGCCTTCAAATGATTGAAGAAAGATATACCTACATCAATCTCGGTTTTAACTTTATGGTATGGTAGATGAAATATAAGCTCTTTCCACGTCTTGGTAGTGTCTTCTTCATATCATCTAATTTTCTCAAATTTTGTTTTTTACTTGCTAAGGGTGGCCTTCCAATTCTAGATGGTGGTCCAAAATTCAAGGTATTCTAATACATAATCATTCCCGATGCAGAACATGAAAGCTTTAAGATTTGCTAATTCTATGAACCAAGAATCTAATCATTTAATAAAAAAACTATTTTTTTCTTGCAAAACCTAAAGAAACCTGATGCATTTAATGCCCTAAAATAAGGTTCTAACCCGATCAACTAAGAACTCTTGTTAATTGTACTAGAAGCTGCAGAATCTTGAAGAGCCACCTCAAGTGCCTTGAGAGGCTTTGCAAAAAGAATATCATGAAACATATCGGTCGTCTTTTCTTCCTTAAGAGTTCACCTTCATTATAGCTTCTTCTGTCTTCTTAAAATTTTGTTGTATGTACGCACGAAACAGATTCTGCCACTTGCAATAAATATCAATTGGCCTAAAGAAATGTTGCCAAGATGCTGTATAAGCTTGTGAATGTCTTGGAATGGCAGTCAAGAAGATGAAACAGTTTTCGTTGGTGTTTTGCAATGTAATGTATATGCCTTCTTGTTTTTAACAAAAGCTATATACTGGCTAATTGCTTAGAGGCATACAGTGGGATCAACTACCAATCTGAGCTGTTGTTTTAGATCTTTGCATTCATCATCAAACCATTTGTTTGGAGGGAAGGTGGATGTGTGTGATGGTCTATGGGTGCATCTTCTCCTAAAATATTATTCTGCTACACTAAGAAGGACAGTAACAAGTCTAACAAATTTTGTTCTAATGTGAAAAGCTGCAAGGCTCTCAATATCTCCTCTTTTAGTAGCTGGGCATAATCCTCTGCCTTATCATATCCAAATGAAGCTGAGACACCCAAGAAGTGACCTGAAACTGGAGCTATAAAAGGACTTCAACCTTCAACCTCAGTCTTGGCAAGTCTATACTCCATTGTTGAGCTATTTGCGCATACATTACTATCTATAGACATTACCAATAACATTCTCTCTAGAAAACAATGAAGATATAGAGATATCAAGATAGATGTCAAGATCCTTCCCTTCCATTTTCAGAACAGCTGAGGATAAAAAAGCACCAGATTTGATGACTCGAAGAAGAGACCAATCTACTGTCACAAAGAGGGGTTAGTGATCCCAATATAGTTCCTCATCTCTACTCTGTGTGCCCTTCCTGCCGACTGCACCATCCAAACCTAATGGTCGAAGTAGGATACCTTATGAGTATTCTAGCAGCAAAAGTTGTGTACGCAGATGCCAATGACGATGTGAGGGAAACAGACACGATCAGCTGCATGGAATATTTTAATTTGTTGTAAAACCTAAGAAATATGGAAAGGCAAGCAGATAATACCATGGTGGCCGGGGACGTGACTCAAATATGAATTCTATGTGGTGACAAAAACCCTACATCAACAAGGTGCTTGGCTATTTTGGCGCGGGAAGCCGAATCATTTTCGGCATGGTCGATTTTTGTGAAATAGGCCTACAATGTTTTGTGAAATTCTTAAATGTAACCATGCTCCTATATACTCAATAGGAATCTTGTTTTCAAGACGAGTAAATTTAGTGCTCGGCTTTGGTAAACAGAAAATTTCTGGACTTCGATTCTGTATTCTAGACACCAATGTTTTATAGATTTTGTATCCTTCCTGAATTTTCTGTGACACCACTTCAATCGCGATTTAGTCATCAGAAAGCAGCAAAGAGTGCTGGCCAAGATTCCCCATCGATTGCAGCAGTAAAGCGTAACTATAGTACACACTGTATGTTAACTATAGTTACGTCTCACTAGTGCAGTCGACGGAGAAGCATGGCAAGCAATAGAGTCGAATTTCGATGAGCTAATCATATTTGACATTTTACCACAATGCACATGGAGACTTCCACCTTTAGAAGTTAAATTTTTAATTTTCTTAAATTTTCAATGGTCCATGGTCTATTTTTTATTACTCCCTACCATTTTTCACTAAGAACTCCAAATCAAAAGATTTTTTGAGCAACTCCTAATGGAATCATAGGGTGTAGATACAATTTCACACCATTATGACTAGAAAAGTACCTTGACCCTTCTCGAAGTTCAAAATTGGAACTCCCGTTCCAACTTCTTACTAGGCCAATTAGTCATCTAAGTCTAGGGTCATGGCCAGTGCTTAATCTTGGTCAACCAAGATCACGCTCTGATACTGTTGTGATGCTCCTCACGTCGTATATGGTGCCTGCCATATACTTCGCAGGACACTTCCCATCCAATGGTTTTCTCCATCAAATGGGCACTCCGCCGGACTCGAGGCTAGGATGGCGAGACCTACGAGCTGAGGAACGAAGGTGTCGTTTGGCCTTTCCTCATAGGGCTCCTACACTAGCGAAATCATATACATATGATAAGCACAACATCATATAACCTAATAATAGAACTACCACGAAGGGTAGCGTGATCAATCCAATCATCATATCCATAGACATGCTTCTAACACATGCTAACATCATAGGGAGACTCCTACCCCAGCTCAAACTCATAGAGGAGTTGACTGACGGTAAGGGACCCCAGATAGATCAGACCGAGTTATCACAGGTTGGAACAAACTCTATGGTGATTGCAGCCTTCCAAAAACGTAATCTCATGTTATCACCCATGAGACTAATCCAGGTTACATCTCCCTATGAAAGGACAAGTCCCCGCCGAAGATACTATGAATCCATGGGCGACTAGAGGATCGTGGCGACAATGTCCTTCCTCGGGTTACTTTCCAAATGCCTAGCCAGGATGGCACCTGCTAACTAGATGAGTCAGAGCGGCGGCACCTCAACCCAGGAAGTGTCAAACCCATACACGGCCCACGCAAAGTGACCGAGTATAAGCCTAGTCCACTACCGAGGACCTTTGCAGCCACGCTCAGCAGGGTTCTGCCCTCCACTTCAACATAGTATCCTGTTATCTGGTGTTCAATCACCCCATAGTCTCTCCAGCCAGGTGGGGTCTGTGCACAGGCCGAATTATAATGTAAGTTATAGGAGCTAAGCTAGAAGCATCATCTGATAATTAGGATTCTAGGTCTTTACTGCCCGTCCCAATGCACAAGAGGTGCAAACATGAGATCAACTATAACTTGATAATCACGAGAATAATCATCTAATCCTAATCATACATCTAGCTAGGTCTCAGATGACTTAGCTAAGTATCTACTCAAAATACCTGTTCCTAAAGAGTTGCCTCCTAATTTTGTGGTTGCCATCTCTCTCAGGTCCTTTGGAGTAGACGCTCCTTAGGCTGATGCACTCACGCTCCTGGGGCTGCTTCGGCACACGCTGCTATCGAAGACGATCCTTGAATTGAAACTGTCGAGACGATTCGAGGTTCGGACAGATGGTGGAGCAATAGTGTGTTGGGTCTAGGGTTTGGCTGTAAATACGTTAGGGTTACATGTTAGCACACTTGGCTCTCATGGAATGCAGCCACGTTCATAGTGGTTAAGCATTGCTCCAGCGAGATTCATCTTCTTGATAAGCAATATATACGCGGCTATTTGGATAAGTCCATCATCATATATGCTCGCATATTTCAAGTGCATAGGTGAGCACGTAATGGTCTCGAGGCAAGCCTTTGAAGTTCTTAGATTGAACAAATTATATGCTAAGACAAGCAAAGGCTCGTTTGCAGTATTTAGCATTGAATACCTAGGCCACATAGTTGGAACAAATGGCTTGTTCATAGATCTAGCCAAGATTGAGGTAGTTGAAAATGGCCAACACCAAGAAGCATGGGAGAAGTCTAAAGCTTTTTGGGTCTAGCATGTTACCATCACAAGTTTGTTAAGGACTACTCGCACATAGCACTTCCACTGTGAGGAGGAGGAGGTTTGCCACGTGTGCCTTTTGGGCTTAATGGGTTGCATGTATCTTTTACATAACATTTGGCACATGAAGTATGCTTTCTATCGTCCATGTGCTTGAGCATAATATGAAGTGATTGCATTTCTTCAAAAGTGTATAATGTACTTGTTAGTTATTTTGAGCAAGGACATAGTTGCACTGTAGACAAAAAAGGAAATAAAAAGAGTTGCATTTTACACAAAAAGGTCGCTATTTGGAAATGAATTGTGGGGAAACACATTGGTTGGTAATTGCTGAGTATGAAAAAAGCTTTTGCATTAAGATGTACCAACAATGGTTGCGTATGTATTTTTTGGGGACCCGAAAATCCTTGCTACTAAAGGTTGCCCAAGGTTGAGATATAAAATCTTAATGGTTGAAAAAACCTATCTCTATTTTACATCAAATTATTTTTGAATGGAAAGAATTTGTACGTGGCTCTAATTTTTAGGGTTGTATTGCTTAGAATGTGGAAAGAAGTCGCCTGTGATATGTTGCTTCATTGGCAAAGGAAGTGATAGATCTATTGTTGCATCACATGTACAAATATATGGATTTTCTGCACTGCCGAAAATGGAAAAACAGTTGAGTACAAGATATATGGTGTGGAAATTGTTCCATGCTGAAAATCAACCTCTGATAAATAATTTGGATACTGGCTTCTGTATGCCATGCTGAGTATCTACTTTTATGCTCTAAACATCAAACAAAAAGTGTCTTTGCAGCATCTTGTTGTAGTTCTCTGATGCAGCTCAGAATGTGGTCAGCAGCAGGAAATCAAATCACTGATGATGATATGTACAAATTAAAGACCAAGAACTAGATTAAAGACCAAGAACTAGATTCTGATATCGAAGCCGAAAAGGCGCAAACATTTGGGAGAATCCGGCGACGCGAAGAAAGGATTAAGCAAGGCAGGCACACCAAAATCAGAAGAGGGAGGTGTCTTTTTGAAGCCAAGGAAGAGTTTAGAGTTGGAGTCTTTGTAGAAGCAAGCAAGGTCACCAACCTTGAGGTTCTTAGACTTGATAAACCTTGACCAACCTTTGGTGAGAACATAGCTCTGGCTGCTGTCCCAGTAAGAGTATCTAAACTGCCAACTGTTACCTTGGAAGTCTTCAAAGTAGAGCATGTCATGGTGCAAAGGAAAATGGGCTTCAGCCTGGAGCTTAGGGATCACAAGGCGGTTAAGCTTGCCCACATCGCTGGGGGTTAGCGCCTTTTCGAACAGCAAAACTTTATCATCATCGTGCACATTGGTCTTGAACTTGATGGAGGTGTTGTTACCACTATAGTAGCTACCATTGTGATAGTTACCATTATGGTAGCTAACACTATGATAGTTACCACTATGGTAGCAATTGGAGCCACCATTGTGGCAATTGCTGCTACCATAGTGATCTTGATAGTTGCAATCGCTATCGTTTCCATAGCGATAGCGATCATAATCCTCGCCGATTGTCCTGCTGGAATTTGCATCCCACCCCGGCGGTCTGTTTTGATCTAGAATTTGATCATATCTTTTTTCTTTTATCATCTGGATGACTTCTTCCTCAGTGTGAGCCTCTAAAACCTTACTTTCTGTCTCATTTTCTAACACAGTGCTGAGATTTAACGTGCTTTTCGTTCCTCTCAGCTTGTAGGCTGCCCTGTCTACTGCCAATGCTGCCTTGTCTTCTGATCCAAAAGTCCCCAGCCATATTCTGTGCTTGTTCTTGTATATCTGTGCCCCCCATTTGCTATTCTTCTGTGGAACTACTCCCTTGTACACTTTTCCTCTTTCCTCTGCACTCCGCTGCATGCTGCTTCATCAAATCTAACTTATATTACATAGGCACAGTTTTTCTAACATAAAATTTAGTTCTACAAGAATACCCAATAACGAAATCAAATCTAAGCTGCCTACACAGACTTTTTTTTCTTTTTGCAGAGCTAACATAAAATTTAGTTCTACAAGAATACCCAATAACGAAATCAAATCTACTACATAGACTTTGTTTTTCTTTTTGAAGAGCTAGCATAAAATTTAGTTCTGCAAGAGCACCCAATAACGAAAAACAGACCTGGTCAGCTCCTAGATGCCGAAATCCGATCCTTTGATGAAGTTTTGTAAGGCCCACAACATGCCCAGATTGTTTTCGCTTCGGCCGATCATTTGCATGACGAATGAACTTGTTCAGTTTGAGCGCCAAGATTTCTCTGGGTTGCTGCTGCTGCATTTGCTTATATGATCCGACAGTCACAGCAGCCAAATCAGACGCTTTTTTCGAGTAAATCCCTTAACTGTCGCTTTTTAATTTCTTCATTAAGGCCCTTCTGAACTTGTACCCTTTCCAAAGAATGTTAATCATTCCCTATCTGCTTTTCCAGATCCTGCTAGCCTAAATGGTTCGAAAATAGGGGAGTTCCTCCCCTAAAAATCTGTCCCCTTCTCTAAAAATCCGGTGATCCTAAAAAAATTCCGGCAATTTTCCGGCAAAAAAACCAAAAATTTCCGGAAAAATACACTAAAAAATACAATAATATACGTTTTTCCGGGTAGGCTCAAATACAAGGCGGCATTTTTACTGGTTACCCATGTTGCTATTTTCGAGCCCTTGAGTAAAAAGTGGAGCCTGTTGGCTTGGACAAGTTTGTTCATCAAAAATCAAGAGGATATTGTCTAGTTGAACCAAAACTTTTTAATTGGTCATCTTAAAAAAAAAAACAAGTATTCTTTCACATCTTGCTCCATCACCTACATGTTTGTGCTTCATTATGGTCTCAAGTAATATCTATATTGTCTAAATTAAGCTATGAATTCGAGTTCTAACGGCGATAAAACCCTGAAGATGATGAAATAGTTAAGATGCAATAGGTAAGCATAGTACACTCTACAGATGTTGGATGATACCTCCATGGATCCACCTCCCGCTACCACTTCTGTAACCATCTTCATCTCTCTCTCTCTATGATATTTATCCCACCTTAATATCTTAGTATATCCAAATCTCTTAGCATGGTAACTAGCCCCCCAAAGCCAAATCAACCTTTATAGTATTGCATTGTAGACTGTATGTTTATAAGAACACTCAAATTTGGCCTCGAGATGAATAGAGAAAACTCACACTAGCTTCCACCCTCTTCTACTTCAACATAGTAG
Organism: Isoetes engelmannii; assembly: GCA_011763485.2. Lineage (NCBI taxonomy): Eukaryota > Viridiplantae > Streptophyta > Lycopodiopsida > Isoetales > Isoetaceae > Isoetes > Isoetes engelmannii. The sequence continues at coordinate 4,782 of JAANSK020094797.1, read as the reverse complement.
GTCGAATAGCCTTGCACCTTTGCTAGTGGCTCAATTATCCATTCATTACATGTTATATAGCCTTGCACCTTTGCTAATGGCTCAATCATCCATGCATTACATGTTCTAACTATTACCCTAACTATACATTCAAAACCAGTTCTATATCGAGTTAGATATATAGCGCTTATCGAGTTTGATACGATGTATATTGAGTTAGATATACAACATATATCGAGTTAGCTATACAGCGTATATCGAACTCGATATACGCATTTTTTAAAAATTAATTTGCGAGCATGGTCGATCAAAATATTGCATATAACTCTAATTGTTATACAAAAAGACAGCATATATCGAACTCGATATACAATAACATGTATCACTTGAAAATATGAGTGACAAGGAGGACAACCTAAGTGAGACACTATTGCATGCTTCCACCCAATTCTCATACTAGTGACAGGAAGGACAACCTAAGTGACACTATTGTATGCTTCCACCCGATTCTCAAATCCTCATAATAGTATTAATCCAATAGCTTATCAAACTAACATTATTCGTTTTCAAGTTATTGTTTTTGCCAATTTGTTAAATCACTGAAGATGAGAAAAAATATATTCTAAATTATTATAAGAAATAATTAGTTTTTTTATAGATTGAAGGGAAAAATAGATTTAAAATCAATTTTATGCTTTCGTAACCAATCATACTTTTAATTTAAAGATAAATTTATAAAATGACTAAAATCAAGAAGAGTTAAAACATACATATATAATCTAATAGCACAGGGTTAGAGATAAAATTGAAAACTGAATTGACCGAAACTAGAGGAAAACGGCGCACAGAAAAGATGAAGAAGATTCAAAAGATTCATGTTTGTTATTTTTCTCCCCTTTCTTTAATTTTCTTAGGAGAGGATCTCTTTCTTCTTTGTTGCAGCTTGGAAATGGTTCAAATACATGAGAATCATTCTTTTACAGAAAAGACTTCTTATTCAGGGCAGCTTTTCAGAGTTAATAATCCATTTTGTGAGGTCTGCAAGTATCAAACACTTTGTGACATGCCTAGTGAAATGCACACTAGCTGCCTAAAATAAATCTGACTAATCTAACCCAAAATGTATAGGAAACGTTTTGAATGTTTGGCTAAAGTCGAATAATTATTGCTAATTTTGAATGTATGGTTATTTTTTGTTTGAGGGTGTAAAAATGTTAGACCCTAGCAAATTAGCACGTCCAAGACATATGTGCTTAAAAGTGCTTTTCGTGTTGTTTAGGGTCCGTAGCCCTTCAATCCAAACGTCAAAGTCCTAGTTGCCATTTTCCTCCTAAACCAGGCTTGGAAGATCGATCCAGAGCGGTCATGTCATCAATCCAGAGACACTTTATGTTGGATTTCGTTTTGAAATGTACATTCTGTTTTAGGCTCATGAAATGTGGGGGAAAATTTTGCTTGAATTGTGATTCGCTTCTTGCCTCCGGTTCTACAAAATTTTCCAGGGCATCATTTTCAATTCATCAATATGTATATGGGTATGAATAGATTGGCCTCAGCATCAGTACTTACCAATGAAGAACCTTCTGGTGTCTTTGACCTCAGAAAAGGCATCGGACAAGGATGCCCCCTGGCCCCCCATTTATTTCTCATCATGGCAGATCTGCTCACCAGAATGGTGAACCTCAAGATTTTTGAAGGTCTGTTAAGTGGCCTAACTCTACCTGGTCTCGATAGCAAGCTTACTATGATGCAATATGTAGATGATGCAATATGTTTCTCAGGTTTGATGATGGCAGTTTTCAGTCCTTTCGTGACATCCTTGTTGCCTTTGAGGCTACATCTGGAACAAGTCTGAATGCTAATAAATGCTCTGTCATGTGGGCTTTGGAAGGTGACATTGACCCTCGTGCTAGGGCCTTGGGATTTCCAGTTGTCGAAGCAGGGGAAACTGTTAAACTCTTGGGCCTCCCACTCTCTTTTGATGACAGTCTTAAGGAATTGTGGTCCCCCCTTTTGGACCGCCTCCGAAAAAAAGTTGGCCTTTGGTCGGCCAAAGGACTTGCTGTGTCCGGGCGAGTCACAGTGGCTAATGTTGTTCTTACAGCCTGATCATGTCTATTTTTCATCAGTCTTGGTTGCTCAAAAAGGGGTATACAATCAGATTCAAGTCATAATCAGGAAATTCATTTGGAGCGGTATGGCTCAGGTGGCCTGGACTGAGCTCTATAGAGACAAAAGGGAAGGAGGGTTGGGCTGTAAGGACCCCTTCACTCAAGCTCAAGCTTTAGCTGCCAGATTCATTTGGAGAATTTTACAAGGCGACAGTTCCACGACTCTAGTATTCATCAAGTATTGGTTCAATCAATGCAAGCTCAAAGGTAAACCCTCACTACCTAGGGACGACTTGGGGGCTGCCTTTAGGGATTTCAAGATTGCACCAGGAACTTCTCCAGTTATGAGAAGACTTCTTCAGGTTTGGATGGCAGTGCAACCCTTATGTTCCCCCTCTGATTTGCCACAAGATGCTGGTAGGACTAGTCTCTTCTGGAATGAGAGAGTTTGGGGATTAGGGAATCTCCCCATGGCTATGGTGCACCCCCGTCTCTTTCTTAAGTGGAAGGCTCATGGGATTTTCAAACTGCACCACCTTTGGGAGAATGGTAGATGGATTTCCTGGACCAGGTTTAAGAGCATAGTGCATGAGCAGGGGAAGGTGACGGGAAGATATTGAGAGAAATACATACCAATGTCAGTGGAGTCTCAGGAGTAGAAGGGCCCGATGAGCTCTGGTTGTGTTTGGGCTCTTAAAGTTATAGCGTGGCAAAAATTTACCATGCTCTACGTGAGGAATCCCCACTCAAAGCAATGATGAGGTTGGGGGTCAACGTGCCAACTACTGTTCAACTCTTGGCTAACTCCTGGAGGTCTATCTGTTCTAGAAGAATTCAGTTCGTTAGATGGACTGCCCTTCATGGGGGTCTTCCATCTGAAGCGACACTGTTCTGAAGAGGTATTTCTGCTAATGATTTGTGTCCGCTTGGGTGCCAAGCAAGTGAATCAATCTCACACATCGTCTTCTGTCCTAAGATCTTTGCTTTCTGGTCTTGGGTGGCTCCTATATTGGGACTCGATGATGGCCATCTCAGTTGGCCGAGTGTCGTCATTGAGTCTGATAAGTGCCCAATTACAGCTTAATTGGTGTCTATTGCCCTCTTGGTGATCTGGAAGCATCATTGTGAGGTTGCTTTTGGGCGGCAAACAATTTGCCTCGATAAAATGAAGAGTTACATTAATGTGGAGGTTGCTTTAATGGCTCCATCTCATCACAGGAAGATGGGCACTAGCTATATCAAGGAACTGGATAGAATCAGAAGACTAAAAGGATTCTATAGCTATTTCAGATGTAACTGGTGGGATAAGGTTGATGCTACACCAAATGATGAAAGTAATGTGATCACTCTACAAGGAAGGTAATCCTCGCTTCTGTTGTAAAGGAGGCCATTAGCATCTTGGAAGCTGTGGTAGTAGACTGGCCTAACCTGTAGTACCTGCTCTTGTGGTGAAGAAGGTGTATTCTCCTATAGTATCTGCATGGTGGCGAAGAAGGGTAGCCTGCTCTACTAGTACACATTCCTGTGCTAAATAGGTGCTCGTCTATTGTACTTTGCCTATCTATCCCATTGTGGAGATCCTTGTATCTTTACTCTATATTAATAAACCTATACTCTTACTCTCAAAAAAAAAAAAAAAAAAAAAAGGTTCCATGGCGTTTGAGTGGGATAATCTTTTGTTGCATCCATAGCAAAGACTGGTGTGCAATTTGATCCAGGAGTGTTTCTTTCTAGTTTGCATTAATACTGAAGAAAAACTGTTGAATTCTCTGTTATGTGCTTTAATATAGCAAATTCAATTTCTATTAGGCAAAAGATGGAAGAGTTTTATACAAAGGAGCCTGAGTCCACATTCATGGATGAAGCTAGATTTGAAGAGCCTACCGTTCATAGAGAAGGATGGATTTGATATACCGGGACATGCTACCATGGATGAGGAAGCCTCTGACGTGAATAAGGTAACATCACCATTCAATTGTATCACTAATTGCAATTGTGAAGTGATTGGAAGAGGCGCCAAGCAGTGAGAAAGAGGGTACAAGAAACAGAAGATTGTTGAGTGTAATGCAAACAAAGAAAATTCAGAATATCCTCGTCTCACTACCCGAAGAAAATAACAATTGTCGAAGAAGATTGTTGATAACTATAATAAATTTGTAGAAGAACTCTGCAAAAATAATCATCGTGAGAACGAACTCGAGGTAACAAGTACTAGTGCTGCTAAGAAAATAAATCTTTTTCATGATGATGGCATGTCAAATTTTAAAACGGTGAAAAGGGTTGTGGAAAACTTGTTGTCTTTAGAAACACATAAATACAGGAGAAAGACCGATGTTTTCAGAGCAAGGTCTGTTGCTATGGTTTATGTTGTTGATCCTAATATTGATCGTTATGTTGTACCTAGCTCTCAATGTAAGTAGAAACATAGTTAGCACTGCATTTAGTAGGATGGTATATGCTAGAAGATGGACCTTGGTCCATGTTTACAAGAAGAGTAAGATCTGATAAGTCACATTTGTAAAAAATGGGCCGTATTCTTGTGTTTGGGACTCATGCAGTAATGTGGGAAGCAGGTGTTTTCAACGAGTGATGCAAGCATAAAAATTGAAGTTTTTCATTGAGAGCATTCATTCACAAAAAACAATAATTTAGTAGTAATTTCATGCGCAGAGACTCTATATAATTCATTAAT
>JAANSK020094686.1:0-16204 GCA_011763485.2 Isoetes engelmannii | reverse complement strand
ATGCAGAATGAAAGATGGAATGTAATGTAAATGCGGAATGAAAAATGGAATGTAAAGTAAATGCAGAGTGAAAAATAGAATGTCAAGTAAACGTTAGGAATTAAAGAAAAAGAGAGTAGCAACAAACTTGGCACTAATATTCTTAAGAAAGAATCAATGCCACGTGGCATGATATGATTGGCGTATGGGGCTGAATGGAAGCAAAGTTACTTTTACGTTGAAAAAATTGGATTATGTCATTTTGAATTTTTGCCTAGGTTAGAATTTCAGAACTTCCTTGTCATGCGAAAATGCATAAAATATTTTGTCTGTCCTTCGAAAACCGTCAAATTTAAACAATGCGTGGTGGTTAAAGAATAAAAATAAACAAACAGTTTTGGCAACCGACCAAATAAGAAAACAAAATACTAATGGAAAGCAAAATGGCAAGGTTATGGAGTGGAATCTCCTTTAAGAAACGTCCAATAATTATTGGGAGCCACGAAAGAGGCATTTTTTTTTTTCGTTAAAAGAAAGAAACATGGCACGAATGGTGGGCCCATTGCCATGATCGGGACGAAACAATGTTCTATGTCTCATTTACTCCAAGACCCTCTGCATTCCCGCTTCATTTGCTAGGCTAGGGTTCTTCGTTCCGGCGGACCAGGTAAGGTCTAAGTCCTTCTTCTGAGTTTTTTTTATCTTGTTCATGTTCCTTTTTTATCTTGTTCATGTTCTTTTCTTGCATCGCAAAAAAATTCATTACTCCTTCATTCCGGTGCTCCTTTGCTGCTTTACGGCATACAAACCTGTAAATGTTTTCCTCAGCTTCCCATTCTTCACCTATTGCCGCCAGGAAATTCTATCTTTTTAGGTAGTTTTGTTGCTTTTTAGGTGCCGTATGTAAATGGCTAGGTTATGCTTATAAGCTGTTATTGCCGCAGATTGTTTATTAGTTCTTTTTGCTAAACAGATCGCTAGGAGAGCGTTAGGTTGTTTTGCCTTGACAACGAAGTGCTAGTTCGCTTTTTGTTAAGACAGTTCCCTGGATAAGATTTATACTTCCGGGCCATCTGCCGGCATGGGACAGAGGCCGGATGATGAGTATGACTATTTGTTTAAGGTGGTTCTCATAGGGGACTCTGGTGTCGGGAAATCAAATATTCTATCCAGGTTTACGCGTAACGAGTTCTGTATTGAATCGAAGTCCACTATTGGCGTTGAGTTTGCAACTCGTACCATTCAGGTAAAATCTTTAGATAATTAAGAGGCACTAAATTTCTAATAAAGTCTACTTTGAGATGCTGTCGTGTCTTACTGACGTCCTTAATGGCATGTCTGAAAAAGCCATTTTGGCACTAAACTTCATTTGGAGAACATTGCTCCATCAAGCTCCACTTTGATGTCATTTTAAATGTTCATAGCTTCTGAAAAAACTATTCTGACGTTGAGTTTCTCAAAACATGCCAAAACTTCCATCTGGAGAACATTTCAAGCTATACTGTGATGTCATTTTAAATGTTCATACCTGTATGAAAAATAAATCAAAGCAGTAGTGTTAGTCAATTGTGTGGATTTGAAATTGTTATGTTTTTCAAGTAGGTGCCATGTTAAAGTCAAGGGATTGGCCGTTGTATAGCTGTCAATAGCAAACCTTGTGAACTTAGCATTGCACGGGGGTGTTCTGGAGATTAAATGTTTAAGTGGTCTAAATCTCTATTGCATTTGAAAATATTTGGTTGCAACGATGGTTTATTACATTCTCCATCTTCTGGCCTTCCAAATTTGTTTTCGTTAAAGGGAGCAAAATCATAGCACTCATACTTGCTCTGTAGCTATGTCATTTCCTAAACTGCTGTTGCCCATGCGCTGTCACTGGCATAGTTGGCTATGTATCTGCCTGGTGATGTGTATTTGGATATCTAATGGTGAAGGTGATATATACAGGTTGATGGGAAAACGATCAAAGCCCAAATTTGGGATACTGCAGGACAAGAAAGGTACAGAGCCATCACCAGTGCATACTATCGTGGTGCTGTTGGTGCTTTACTTGTGTATGACATTACAAAGCGTGTAACATATGATAATGTTGAGAGGTGGCTAAAAGAATTACGAGACCATGCTGATTCCAACATTGTGATAATGCTGGTTGGCAATAAATCTGACCTTAAACATCTCAGAGGTGTCTCAATAGAAGATGCCAGAAGTTTTTCCGAAAAGGAAGGCCTTTCCTTTATAGAAACATCTGCATTAGAAGCCGTCAATGTGGACAAGGCGTTTCAGAATATTCTAACTGAAATTTATCGCATTGTTAGCAAAAAAGCCCTTGCATCAGAGGAACCACCTTTAGGTGGACCAGGCGAGGGTACTACAATTGTTGTAGAACCAGATTCAAGCACAAAAAAAAGAGGCTGCTGTTCTTAATTGTTGAAGTTAATTGCATTGGCTGCAAAATATAGATGCTGGCAGGGCAGACAGTTGACCTCATTTTGTGGCATTCAACTCTCTAACTAAACCTCAGGTTGTTGTCTTATATTACTGTTATTTTTGGGACTATCTTTTGCTTGTAAATTTTCCCATTATTGAGAAAAACGCGAGGGGATAAGACTCTTTGAATGTCAGACAGGAGTATGCAGCAGCAGGGAGGCAACTTTTTTACTGATATTATACAAGACATATTCACAACGGAAGTGGGGATCTCATTGTAGAATCAAGCAAGCTTTATTAGCTTTGTACAAGGGAACATCTAATGGCATAAGGCTCTTTAGATACATAATCTGGTCAATTAAGATGATAAACTTTATTTTCTGTGTACCATGTACCTGAGCTAATTTGTCCATGGGGTAGCTGGGGCGATAAGATAGGAATAGAAGCTTGAAAGGTCTTAGTGTAGAGTAAACAAAGTCCTCAGACGTCAGTTGTTGCCTTTTTTAGGGTCTGTTTCGTCCTCTGATTTTGCCATGAATGCTCTTTCAGTAGTGGGGTTTCAAATATATTCCACTTTCTATGGAAATGAAAGTGCCGAGATGATAATGTGCATGAGTTTTCAATATATCCTATTAAACTGCTACTTGCTAGAGATGGTAATATGCAAGTCACTGATCAATTCAATGCATTGTGTAAGCTAGTTTTGTTTGGCTTTTTTTGTTTGCTCAATTGCTTTTTGGATTGCTCTAGGCTGTATGTAGGGGCAACTCAAGGTTCAGATCTCATCTTGATGCTGGAATTATAATAGGAAAATTTTCAAATACACCCTTAAAGTTTGCAAATTTTGTAAAATAACCCTCCAAATGAAGAGCATTTTTGTAAATATGGCAATGGAGTTTATAGAGCTCCTATAAAAGTAGTTTTCACACATATAAACCTTCCACAATTCGCTTCGTATTGGGCAAAGGTGGGAAAGGTTTTTCTCGCAATGGTTTCGTATCGCGGAAGGGTCGGGAAGGGTATTCACGCAATGGTTTGGATTATATTGTATCACGATTTATATATTTTAGTGACTTTGAGCACCTTGTTTATGTTTTCAATGATGTTTCTATTTCTGATTATTTAGGTTGTCTTTTGTTGCAAATGTATAAAAACAACAAGGTGTTGTTGCACAGTGGGTTGCCCTCTTAACAAAATTTCCTTACATAGAACGATAGGGTAATGGAGCTAAGTGCATTGCCCTTCTGAACCACAATTCAAAAAACAAATTCAACGCAAATCAGGGTGGAAATGCTAGGGAAAGATAGGAAGGAAAGGATTCGACTTGAATCACACTGGCATGCACAAATCAGAGGTGAATCCCAAACTCTCATACAATAGTTTATCCGAACAACTCAAGGACGAGCTGCAATTGCGCTAGAAAAGAGCAAAGCAGTGCAAAGAATCCAACCTTTTAATGTGCTAATGACACGCGGCACTTTCCCATCAGATTGAAATACTATCTTCCACAAAAAATAATTTAACATCTTTGCAAGCCCGGATAATCTAGATCCTGGAAGATTTGAGCTCCAGGAGCTACAACGAACCACGTCTTTGAAGCATTATATCTGCGGCCTCTGATGAAGGAAAAAATAATACTTTATTACCAAGAGCTCAAATATTTACTCACAACATAGAAGTCCATGCTCCAAAAACATGAGATCGATGAAGATTTGATGTTTTTTATGGTTTTGGCATGTGGGTAGAAGGTCATGCTAGCTACTTCGGCATGATCTCCGTTGTTTGCATGCAAACTGCTCCTTCAGAGGATATGTCGTTGAAGATCGAATTAGAAAAAAGAGAGGGTCTCAGGATCTTTTATTTTTTTATTTTTATTTTTTTGGAGGGGGGGGGGGGGGTTCCTATTTGTAACCGTCGAATTGGCATCTTTCGTGCACATTCTAAATTATCCTTCAATCGACACCTTTGATTTCGTATTTCTTGGGCATATTCTCATTTCCTCCCCCTCTCGAATATGAATGCCATGTTCTTCAACATTGTCCGGTCTATAATCATATTAGGGCACGCTATGTTCAGCTGGTTCTGCCTGACCAGCCACTACATCTCCTACTAAGCACGGCCTCCGTGGGACTGCTGGCATCATACCTTCACGAGGTCATGGACACATGGGCACAGCTCTGCATTCAGACTAGTACTGAATCCACCCGTATAATTGTACAGTTTATCAACATACTTATTATTGCCACTGTTTTTCTCTCCAAAACCCTTCGGGGTGAGTTTTTTTTTTTTTTTTTTATGCTGACAGTAATAGGATTGTTGCTCTATTTTTGTTTGGGTCCCATAGGCCAATTGGTCTCTGTGGACGATAAAATAATCCTCCTCCTCCTCCTCCTCCTCCGGGCAACCGAAAAAGAGTTTGAGTTGCAAGTTCCAAACTTTTCATTATTTGGGTTGTCCTTTGTTGCAAATATATAATAACATAAAGAGCTTGAGTTACAAGTTTCAAACTTTGGAAAGTGGTGGAGCGCAGACACGATGCTCGTGTTCTATCTTCATGCTGACAGGAGCGGGACTGATCGATTGTGGTGCTACAAGACCCTTGCTGGATTCGAGAGTGTATGTTAGCTTTGACAAGTTTCATTTCTGGTTAGCGCTGAAGCTCAATGTTTTTTTTTTCCAGCTTGGAGGCGAGTGATTCCGGAGGTCTTCTGCTTCCTCGTCGGACTGAGATTTGGACGTCTTTCAAGGTTCACAGTGTTGGAATAAGCTTCATTTCCTTCTTTCTTGTATGTGCAGGCTGGTTACAAAGCATTTCTGGCCGTTTGGTCTCTACAGAGGCAAAGAAAATGCTTTAGGTCTTTGTTTGGTAAGTAGTGTAGATCACTTTCAGAGGCCAGAAGTGCAACCCTATTTTGGATTTGGGATCTGTGGATTCAAATCCCATTTTGGCAACGCATGCAAATTCAAGATGGTAGGTTCTTGGGGTTCGGGTAGAGCAAAACATTGCTCTTTATCAAAAGCAAATCATAGGTTAAGGCAGTGTTTTTTTGTCAAATCCTAGGTTTCTTGTGTTCTTGTGGTTGGGCGCTCCAGATCTTTGATTCGGGTCAGTCAGTTGCGACCTGGAGGTTCGAATGCTCCGGCCTCGCTTTCTGGCGATCAAGTATCCTGGTTTCCATGCTCTGTTTTTTCTTTTTTAGGTTGTGGTTTTTTGAGTTGCTTCTACAATGATTGTGAGGCCAAATATTGGTCAAGGTGGAATGGTTGATTCACACCTTTGGAACTTGCGCATTAATTTTAGATGAAAGATTCCCCAGTCTTGATCTAGCACAAATCAAGGAATATTTTTAAATAATTGATCATAAATAAAAAGTACAAATAGATGGAATAAAGTATACCAAATAGAATGCTTTCAACAATATCAAACTCATCTAAATTGGACTTCAAATGCAAAAGTTATGCTGATTTGAGTTGTTCTTTGTAATACGTCCTTGAAACACTGTAACTTAAAGATGCCAACTTAATTTAGATGATTCTACTATTAATGATATGTCTCACTCTAGTTTCACGAATGACACCTTTTTATTGGACCGCTCACAAAAAAGTTACTGCTATTTGAGCCAACCAAATACCACGTTTCTGGGGGTATTTTTTGGAATATCTGCAAATTGAGGGGTATATTTGAAATTAATCTATTATAATATGTTTCCTTCGAAGCAACATCTCAGGCGTTAGACTTCATATTTATAACATCGAAACATGTCCTTTTGCTTAATCTGACATCAACACGCTTGATCTGCTGCCTCTTACCGCCACTAAGATATCCCCCCTGCCTCTTGTTGCCGCTCTCCCAAACCCAACAATCCATCTACAACTTCCATATCAAATATCCCCCCTGCCTCTTGTTGCCGCTCTCCAAAACCCAACAATCCATCTACACCTTCCATATCACATTAATTCACTTGCATCCTCTATAAGCCCGTGCCCATAATTACATTAGCAATCACTTCAAAATAAGTTAATGATATATAATGGCGTGAATAAATCTAGGCCTTCCATATGTCATCACCATGGACGACTCAAATTGAGTTTTGTTTTCCAATGCTAACAATGCAGCTTAACAGCAGAACCCCAGCTTAGAGTGAAAAATGCAGCTTAACAACAGAACCCCAGCTTAGAGTGAAAATCCCTAGCAGCATAAGCTTTATATCTCTGTAAACTCTCAATGCTTGTTTGAAGAGAACATAAATTTTTGTCTAGGATGTGAGTCTTCTTGTACGTTCCACATAGAAACACAATACCCATTATGTTGATACCTTTTCTATGTAATTCTTAGTATAGACGCCATGCTTAGCAGGATCTAACTTCTCGCAAGTATGTGCAAATTTTTGCCCAAATTCATCACAACCCATAAACTAGAAAGGGCAAAAGATTCACCAAAATTTGCCATAGCCTAACGAAGGAATTTGCCAAAGGACAACAATAAGATGATCTGGGTTTTTGAAGCCGATGAAATTGAGCGTACACAATTAAATGTATTTGGGGAATAAATGTATTTGGGGAATAAGGGACCGCATTTGAATACGATAAACTTAGCTTCTAGATTTCATCTACAACGCAATTGCAAGGGCAATCCACATTGCGTTTCTAGCGGAATGTAATAGATATCTTTAGAATATCAAATCACTATATGTTGTATTTAAGTTGGTCTTAACTTGTTTTTTTTAAGTTAACATAATAATGTTGGCAAGATTTGCCTGACTTTCTATGTAACAATTCAAGTTGGAAGAAGTTCTCGTGAGCATGACTAATATAAAAAGCTTATGATTTGCCTGACCTTCTAAATTATGCCTATACAACTATGCTCTTAAGGGCAACCCGGGCTATAATCCGAGAGAATCCTAACATTAGGTAGAGGTTAGGTAGAGGTTGCAGGACTGAAGAGGTTAGTTGGGGCCGCCAACACAACGGAATTGATATTCCATCCATACTGAAAAATCCATTTTAACAGCCAATACAAGAGTTATATTTTTCGAATTTGAGCCCAACGGGTATGTGCTCCTGCTTTTTTGAGTTAGCCCTAGGAGTGTGGGGTAAGGAATTGGCATATTCCATAAGATATACCTTTTGGACAATTGAAGATGACATCCATACTTTAAAGCTCTTCTGATGGCACGCAGACCATGAGTAGAATACCTCTCTCATGTCATTTAGCATATAAGTTCACAATACCGCAAACATATTAGCCTTGTATCTCAAAGCAATGCAAGTTGCATTCAAAGCTGTAAAACAGGAAGTTTGCTATCCATTTTTTCCTTTACAACACATAAGTGAGTAGAATTCCTATCTTTCGCAAATAACACTGAAATGAGAGAAATGGTTGGCTGCATGGTAAGATCAGATCTTAAAGAAAATCTATAATGAGACGGAAGGCTGAAATAGGATCGATCACAGATCCTAATAAAAAGAAGTGTAAGTGATAGGCTGTAGACAGAACTCTGGTTCACCGAAGATGGCATCACATTTTTTACTAGGCCCTCTCCTCCAAAAGAAAATAAAATAGCGGAACCTGCAAGAGAACCTAACACATGGTTCTGTTTTTGCAAACATACCAGCTATCCTTATTTTACTTGAAGGTCAGCAGAACCAATGCACGGCAGGCCATCAACTGACGGCAGGCCATCGACTGGCTTATGAATTTTGCATTCAACAAACTAGAACAATCTACAGCCTTTGAACAAAGATAAACTGCACTAAAAACAACAAACAGATCGCAGGAAGTTCAAACAAAATAGTTAGTCGCCTCAGCAATAGAAATAATCAAAAACAATTTTATTTATTCCTTCCAAGAGAAATTATGACAAGTGAATGACCAAATCAATCATTTGCATGATATATATTCATTAGATTTAACTGCCAAAAGCTGATTTCCTCAATCTTATATTGTGGTGGTTACCTTAGACAACAAGGGCTGGCTAAACAAAGTGTATTAACTTCAAAGAATGGCCTTGCTCCCTGGTAGAAAGCCGGTTTCCTCAATCTTCCCTCAATCTTATATCGTAGTTAACTTAAACCCAAACGAAGTGTATTAACTTCGAGAATGGCCTTGCTCCTTAAAACTGTGATCTTCATCGTGTTCACTACGACCACTACACAAGTACCACCTATTTCCCAAACAAAGTCTTGACACTTACAAGAGAATGTTATCTCTGCAATATATTTAACGAAAAAGCACCCCAACCCATCTTCTATATCGACTGTTAAGTTTGAATTGGTCATACAATAAGCAGGTTGAATCTTACCTCAGAGCACCGTAGAAAGTGAATGTAATGCTAAAAGCATGGTCAATGATTAAAAGAAACATGAGCAAATGAACAAACCATGTCGTGAGATCTTACCAGTAAGTTGTTAATCAGCACTTGAGCAGCATCCAAGACAGAACTCTTAAATATGCCTATATACAAACACAAAATCTGGCACGCTCCCTACGCAGGTATTAACCTGTTCAGGTGCTAAGGGACTCTCTCAGCCTGCCATACATGCAATGCCAGAAGATATGATCATTGCAAATGGACAAGCACCCCTGGTGCCAATTATCATCAGCTACTGGCCAGAACAAGTATACTTAAACTCTATAGTTACAAGCTCAGCCTCTGGGCATAAACATCTAACTGAAGGTACCTTAGACTTCCCACAACATCCAGCCAACCAGCACTTCTGTTAGCAGTGTCCTACCCACTTGAGCTTTAAATATGCCTGTCCATACAAAAACAAAAAATCTGGCACGCTCCCTACGCAGGTATTAACCTGTTCAGGTGCTAAGGGACTCTCTCAGCCTGCCCCACATGCATTGTCAAAAATTGTGACAATTGCAGAAGGACAAGCACCCCTGGTGCCAATTATCATCAGAAATGGACATTGCACAGCTATTGCATAATGTTGAAAATAAAGATAGCAAAAACCAGCTAATAAGAGATACCTAAAACATCCAAGAAAAAAACACGGGAATCATAGACATGTTCACATAAATCTAATAAAGAGCTCAACAGAATACACCATACTAAAATACAACACAAAGTACCTATGTGAAAAGAGTACCAACTAGTCAAACATCTAATTCATAGTGTCCTGGAAGTGCTGCTTCATGGCCGCCAGTCCTCAGTTGCCTGAAACAGAAGTACCTAGTCTCTTTTTCGCATCTGCAACATAACTTTCCGGTAAATATATTTCACCTCCAGCTTCTCCCCACTGCTCCCCGCTTATTGTCTTTTTCACTTGACTAAACTCCTTACTCATGTGCTCCATGCCATGCTTCAACGCTGCTTCTGCACTGTCATACCCATGTTCTGCTGCATACTTGCGCACATCCTCAGTTATACGCATAGAACAGAATTTGGGACCACACATGGAGCAAAAATGTGCAACTTTAGCACCCTCGGATGGAAGTGTCTCGTCATGAAATGCCATTGCCGTCATTGGGTCTAACGACAGAGCAAACTGATCCCGCCACCTAAACTCAAATCGTGCCTTACTCAATGCATCATCCCATGCCTGAGCATATGGGTGCTGCTTTGCAAGATCTGCAGCATGGGCAGCAATTTTGTAAGCAATGACTCCAGCTTTCACATCATCTCTATTTGGTAAACCCAAATGTTCCTTTGGAGTAACATAACACAGCAAAGCAGTACCAAGAGCCCCAATATTGGCAGCCCCAATAGCTGAAGTGATATGGTCATAACCTGGAGCTATGTCTGTTGTTAAAGGACCCAATGTGTAAAAGGGTGCCTCATTGCACCAGTCTAGTTGCTTTGTCATGTTCTCTGGGATCTTGTGTAATGGTATATGACCAGGTCCTTCGTTCATCACTTGCACATCTTTCTCCCAAGCTCTGCGGGTCAAATCCCCTTGAACTGCTAGTTCTGAAAACTGAGCGGCGTCATTTGCATCGTATATGGAACCAGGCCGTAAACCATCACCTATTGAAAGAGAAATATCATACTTGTTACAAATATCTAATATGTCATCCCAGTGATCATAAGCAAAATTTTCCTTGTGATGTGTGAGGCACCATTTTGCATGAATTGAACCACCCCTAGAGACAATCCCTGTCATTCTCTTGGCAGTAAGTGGTATAAACCTCAGAAGCACGCCAGCATGAATAGTAAAATAATCAACTCCTTGTTCAGCTTGCTCTATAAGAGTGTCCTTTAAAACTTCCCAGCTCAGGTTCTCTGCAATGCCATTTACCTTCTCAAGTGCTTGATAAATAGGAACCGTCCCAACAGGAACTGCAGAATTACGCATGATCCACTCTCTAGTCTCGTGAATGTGCCGACCAGTTGAGAGATCCATAACAGTATCAGCACCCCACCTTGTTGCCCACAGGAGCTTTTGGACCTCTTCTTCAATTGAACTTGTAACAATTGAATTGCCAATGTTAGCATTTACCTTTACCAGAAAATTTCTTCCTATAATCATGGGCTCCAACTCAAGGTGTCTCTTATTTGAAGGAATAATTGCACGTCCCCGAGCTACTTCAGATCTTACAAATTCGGGATCAAGATTCTCTCTTGTTGCACAATAAAGCATTTCTTCGGTTATGAGACCCTGTTTTGCATAATACATCTGGGTAAATCTCTCGTGGCCTTCTGCTTCTCGCCTATCTATCCATTCCTTTCTCAACTTAGGAAGACCTACAAGTCAGCACAACAAAAAATGTTTAAAGCGTAGGTGCCTAAAGATGAATCAAATACGTCTAAGCAAGAACAAAAAGGATGCAAACTAGAAATCTATGATTGCATGACAGGTACGAACTAAAACTTCCTTAGTGTTTCCCAACTTCAAATAAATAAAAGGAATGAAATAAAAGGTTCGACCACACTTACCTTCCAGAGGATCTATATTTTGAGGTCCGCTAGTGTCATAAACATCAAAAGGAGGTTCCCCTCCAGATAAATGGACTCTCCTATAAGGTGCACGTAGAACAGTGCCTGTCTGTGGATGCACAACCTCCCTACATCACAAGGTAAGATACTCAGTTACAACATTTGCACATGGTTCCAGTGTTATGCAATCTGTTACATAATTGACTTCCCTAAAGAATGAAGGAATCATGAAGCTCGAAAAAGAGAAGGGCACCTTGATTCCTTGGTGCTGTTAGGAAAACACTCCTCAAACGCTGGAATTGGCAAGAACTTGGGGACAGATAACTTGTTAGAAGCTAAGTCCGAGTCTCTGTCCACAGCAATGGTCGCGACAACACTTGTCTGACCCACCTTTTTTACATTCAATTTCCGCTCCAAAGCTCTAGAACCAAAAGAAGGAACGGGATTGAAGCGAAAATGGGTCGAATTGGAGTGACGGAAGATGCATGCAGGAGGCTGATATGCCATAGTCGAAGCCATAATCGAAGCGGTCGCCATTGTCTTCTGAACCAAGAAGAAGAAGGAACAACTGTGTGTTTATGCAAGGCTGTGGTGTGGAGATATTTAGCTCAATAATGGTGTTGGACCCCACTTGCCAAAAAGAGATTTCAGGGCAGGTTTTAGAATCTGTGGGTATTCTTTGTATATTCGCTACTCGCTACCCATCCTACTTGCTACTTCTCAACAAAACAAAAAAAAAAAACAAAAAGTTGGGATTGTACATGTGGCAAGGGGAGCAAGACTGATACCACAAGAATTGCAGGGATGATTGAGCTTTAAATCCACAAGATAAACACTGAAACTTAGAGTTAACAGGAGGAGAAGTACGGAATTGATTCAGGTAAAAGGATTGATACACACGTATAACCGCCCAACCAAATCCAATCCAAAATGGGATTATGGCAATTTAAACACCAAGCCTATGAGATGGCTTGCTAGAACTAAGAGTCTACTCCTCGTAGTTCACAGGTCAGGCTTGCAGATCCTGTCATCAGAGTTCTGAAACTATATCCAAGTTTTAAACAGAGTTCAAAAAAAGACCGTTCTCAAGGAGTCGCTGTGGCAAAGAAACTCCCTCCTAACCACTTTTTTCCTCCTCCCTACCTTTTTGTTGCCTTGTGTTAAAATTAGTAGTCCACCTTATTTTATGGTGACACTACTATTCTTAGGCAAACAACCTTGCCTTTCCTTATATTAGAACCTCGACCCCACCCATTGTTTGATCTCGACCCCTTCCTTGTTATTTTGCAATGCCACGTTGATATAATAATATCCTTCCTTTGCCCTTTTATAGTTTCCAATGGTTTAAATGTTTTTCCTACAGTCCCCTTATAGCATTCGGAAGAACTTCTAGGAACCCATTTACATATTGCCATAATCTTAATCCCATTCACATGGACCACTCCCCGTGCTATCTTCGTATCAAAGACCCAGCAGATCGACCATGCGAATACAGAAGCGAGCACCAGAAGATTTGATTGAACCTTGATTCAAACTGAAACAACAATGGCATTCTGATGCAAACCCCCGATTCAAACATCTTGATTCAACCCGAAATATTAAACTCGCCTCTGTGATGACCATACGGATATTCATACTATACGAGCATTATACCCGTATGTACAATAGATGGTCGTCACACGAGCAGATCTGAGTGAACATTGATTCAAACCGAAACAACAATGGCATTCTGATGCAAACCCCAAATTCAACCATCCTGATTCAACCCGAAATATTAAACTCGCCTCTTTGACGACCATACGGATATTCATACTATACACTATAAGAGAATGATGGCTAAACATCAGTATATTCGTCGAGAGCCTTTGTAAAATAGGTAAGTGCCCAAGCCTTGCTGCTGACGAGTTTTATGTGACGAGTATTAGTCAGAAGTTAGTCAAAACATAGTCAGACATAGTCAGCTTTATAGTCAAAACATTAGTCACATTTTTAGACAGCATATTAGTCATGGTATTAATTAGATAGCCAGTCAATGTAATAGTTAAAGTTCTAGTTATTAGTCAGCTTATTAGATAAATGTAGTCAATTTATTATAGGTGAATAATTAGTCAGTGTATTAATTAAAATCTTAGTCATTGTACTATGATAATAGTCAGATGGTTAGTCAAAAATTTCATCAGACTCAGATGGTTGCTCAGGTCATAGTCAGACAATTCGTCGATTTGTTAAGCCACATTATTAGTTGTGTCAAAAGAGAGTGAAGATATAGTCTATATATCTTCTATTAACATTTGTTACAATAGACGATCGAATAAAATGCAATTAACATTGTACAATAGACATATAGAATAATGCAATTTAAAGTAGGAAGACTATATATATCTTAAAACTTAAACTTTATTACATCAGAAATAGTCGTTACAAAATAGAAAGAGTTTAAAACACATCAGAACCAGAAAGAACTTTACTACATTATAAGATCATAGATCATGAGGTCATTGGAGTACTTAATGTCAGCCAGCTATACCCTCTTCTCCTTTTGAATTGCTTTGTATTGTGCAATGTTTCGTGCTATACTAGCATCCACAAAATCAGAGTTCAAATTTCTGTCAATGCGTCGGTTCTTGCTTTTCTTCCCTTTGTTTCTGGATGTGGATGCATTATCACTCTTCTTTGTGACCTCCTCCATATCAGTTCTCTTCCTTTGTATCATCTTGTCTACATTCCTCACACGCAACAATCCCCCTTCCATCACCTCATCGTAAAGAGCATCAATCTCAGCAGCTTCCGGTGGCAGATGCGCATTATCTACACCACAATTTTGCTCCATAGTTGCCCCCGCACCATCTTCCACTCTAGTATCCTCTACTCCATCCACTTCTTGCTCACCTCTATCAAGTACTTCATTATTGCTGCCTTCTTCAACTCCATTGGCATCACCTTCCTCAACTCCATGGGCGTCGACTTCCTCAACTCCATCGGTGTTCTCTTCCGTATGAACATTAGCAAGTAGCCCTTCTTCCATTTGATCTTCATGCACCTTGGTGTTTGCCTCCTAAAACAAGAATATATGTTTAAGGTGAGTAAAACATATATTAGGATGCTACAAATAATCAAAGTAGGAACTACCTTCAATTGTTTGCTTCGCTGCTTGTTCTTCCTCTCGGCCTTCTTTCCTAAGAATCCATTGCCTTAAACTATAAAAGAGCAAAAAAACAGCATCTTTGAGACTGTTTTCTAGACAAAGTAGTCTCTCTGAAATTTTTGGGACAGAATTTATTGGGTAGGACACATTACCATCACACAGTTGAACTGTTGAACAACAGAACATGAATGGCGGTTGTCTGTTGGCTATTCTTCAACAGCACGCATCATCACCTAATATCTTTTATGGGTGCATATCTTTTATGGCAACAACCTAATTTGGGTTTATCCGAAAATAGTAACAGGGTCGAAGGTCTTTTTTAGGCTCCCGCTCAAAGTCATATACTGGACAATGGAATGTTAGTTCAGTGATTTAAGCATTCGTCGTCATACATACTTACCCATTATACATGTCATCATGAATATCCACTATACTGTTATATCATCAAATTCATCTATTCGTCCTAGCAATTACTGGTCACTAAGAATATCTCATGGATTAGGAAGAATTTGTTTATAGCAAATGTTGACAAGGCAAATAACAACCCTTGCTTTATCTGCCCATGGTTTATCAAGCATAAAGCCTTGGAAAGGTTGAACAGCAATGACTTTGAGCCTGTCGATATGGACCTAAATGAGATGTTATAGATAGGTAGGTAGATCACGGAGTTCACACCTATACCTCTTGAAATGGACCTTAGATTACCATATGTGCTGGGAATTTATAAGGCCCATAAAGATGCCTTCTGATGGAAGACAAATGCACATGCTTCTATATTTGTGGAGATGGCTAGTGTTTTAACTGCTTGCTTATGGTGTATATTGGATGTTTGGCCGGATGTAACACATGACATCTGTAAACCCTGGTCAATGTTTAGCCCTAAAGAATATATTGCGTGGATCACTGATTCCATTTACCATGTAGCTATCAACTGACCCAGTAGGATTGATAGCATTTATACAGCTAATATTGCCAACTGTTAGAATCAATTCCTATAGATGGGGAAGAAGGATTGTGCCTTATTCTTTCACAAGTTATACAGGCTGCTTTCAAATTCATGCACAAGAAGAATCCCAGATTTTATATCTGTTATAGACCAGACGGAAACCATAAAGATAGCTTTGTGTGTAACAAACTTGTTATTCCAAGCGCACTAATCCGCCTCTCCCTCGGAGTCCCAAACTCCCCCGCTAGTGCAAGAGCCCCTGGCTCTTCTCGAAGGCTAACAAGATCTGGCAACAAGGGAAAGAGAGATAACATAATCTGGCAGAGGATAAGCAATCTTGCCAAGACTGGGATGATGCTCTCCAGGCGGGCTGATCTCTTGATCACTGCTCGGATCATTTTATACTGGTAGAAGACCAGTTGGGTTGCTTTTGGGTAGGGCCATGTGGCCGATTTGCAAGATCCAGCCCCTTCTTCACACCTTTGTTTGGCTGCCTAGCCATCTGTAAGCGGATCTGCCTGATCCGCCATATCAGGCGTGAACCACAAGGCTTCAATGCCTTTTATAAGTGGTGCCCAATTGGTCGTTGCCACATCACCACCCCTCATTATAAATGTAACATTACAATTAAATATTGCCCCCTTTTAAATGTTCATATCATTCTTCCCCCCTTTAAATCCTTGGACCCCAAGGATGTTGAGGGTATGTGAGCTACTCGAAACCCGTTTCCTGGATCGCCCTGCATCCATGGTTTCGACTTCTAGTCCTTCCCGAACCCGTTTCCAGGGTCACCCCGTGACCATGGCTCAGGTGCCCGTTTCT
>JAANSK020094575.1:0-16204 GCA_011763485.2 Isoetes engelmannii | reverse complement strand
GCCACTCCTACCCATTTATATGATCTCATCGATCGTCCCCACAGCCCATAGATACCCCAAGGAGGAGGAACGTCACACTGGATATGGAATTACTCATGTTATTATAGCCTGTGCGGATCTTGCTTTTCAATTGTCTGTCCAACCCCAACAAGTGTTACCTCCTCTCACATGTACAAAACAAGATTGCTACTTTCTTTACTTCTCCGAATGTAATATGCAAGGGAAGCGAGGAAGCCATTCTTGCTGCCCCCTCCACCTGCTAAATTCGGACACGACCGGATTTAGCAAGTGGAGGGGGCAGCAAGAATGGCTGACCCCCTTCCCTTTTATAGCGTCGAGCAAAGTAATCCTACAGAAGCATGTCGTCCTGCAAGAATGCTCAGCCGCTTTTCGTTCTTAAACGAGAATGCAAACCTGCTTTGCTTGACGTATACAGGAATGCTCCTCTGCCTTGAATTTTGGCGAGGAAGGCTGGCCGACGCGTGGAGCGCGAAGGCCTGCCCGACTCGCCGGAATTCAATGTAGAGGAGCATTGGTGTAACGTGAAAGCAGGGTGGCCGTAGATTCGGTGCCACGTGTCGCACATCCAGCGGCTGCAGTAAAGAATGTCAAGTGAAAATGAGAATGTCGTGCAGAATCGCGGACGAAAATAGAAGGCGACATTCTTGAAAAGAACTGCTGCCACGTGGCAAGGCGCGATTGGCTGTCCGGGCAGAATCTACGGCACCCTGTCTTTTACGAATGGCAAGAAGCACAAAAGAGCTTCCCTCCGAAAAAACACTTCCAGAATAGTAGTCATAGGAATTAGAATCAATGAGTGGCGGCCAAAAATTCGCTCCAAATGGAAACCCTTCCATTCCAATTTTGAAGGAAATCCTGTTGGGGTTCATGCATGGGAAACCTTCCTAATTTTAAGGAAAATAAGAAGGGTTTCTTTCCACTTCTTGCGCCGACCAAATTTTAAACAAAATAGACAGCCCATGATACTCATTGGAGAACCTACTTTGACAAGAATTAAAAGTTTCAACATCATCGGTGTATGGTGTATATAACAAAAGTTATGTTAGTTCTGCGCAGCCAGGGAATAGAATCCCGGTGACAAGACTTTTGGCCGGTGTATATAACAAAAACTATATTAGTTCTGCGCAGCCGGGGGAATCGAACCCCGGTCAGTATCGTGGGAGGGTACTATGATACCACTACACCAGCTGCGCTGAGTGGCGGCCACGAGCGGCGCCACTCGCGGCTCCGCCGCTCGTGGCCGCCAGGTCAGCTCAAAATTTTCTTTAGAAATTTTAACCTGATCGAGATTCTCCAATGAAATTTCAACTACCTTGAAATTTTTCCCGTTTCTGATGCTGAAATGTTGGATTTAGGTTCTTTTGGGGCTGTGGGGCTCTGCTGCAGCCAGATTCAGGCCGGAAACAAGCTCTGATTCAGCCCAGACTGAAGAAAAAAATCAGAAAACAAGCAAGAATAAGCTTCAATCAACTCCGTTCTGTTAGGGCCGCCAGTTCTAGGTTCTGTGGTATGATTTAAGATCCGCTGGAGCGAGCTTAAAAGCTTCTTCTGCTAGAAGCTTCTTCACGGCGAAACAGAGTGATGGAGGCGGCGCCGCCTAAAAACCCAGACACGACATCGACAAGAAATTTCATTTTGTAAAAAGTACACGAAAGAGGGCGAAATTTCATGGTGGTTGAAATTTCGTTAGTTCTGCGCAGCCAGGGAATAGAACCCCGGTGACAAGGCTTTTGGCCGGTGTATATAAAAAAAACTATATCAGTTCTGCGCAGCCGGGGAATCGAACCCCGGTCAGTACCGTGGGAGGGTACTATGATACCACTACACCAGCTGCGCTACTTGTGTTCGAAATATCATATCTACAAATATTCTAAGATGCATATTTTTCTCGTCTTCGCTACTGCTCCTCAGGAGGTCTTACGTGCATGTGCTACGAGCTGAGAAGCATTTCTCAGTTTGACAGACGTGATCATCAACTAGTGAGTATTTACCTTTACCTTGCAACCCTTTTGAATTCTATTTTACCTCTTTCGGAAGAGTCACTGTTTTAGTACTTTGGGCAGTTTTATTAACAGACATTTCTTTTCAAAAGATCACATTTTCTTGCGCTGCTTCTGAGGAAGCATCTTAAGTGCATGTGCCGTCCGCTCCAGCTGGGGAGCATTCCCCTGTTTGAACCAACATATTGCCAAATGCTTAAATCCTTGCAGAGTTTTTAAACTCCATTTTCCAAACTAACTCCCTTTTAGAAGAGCAATTGGCTTGTCCTTGTTACCATTATTTTCAGATTCCTTCGCTCAGACGAAATTTTATTTTATTGTGCATAAGTTGGCAGACCGCTAGGTCATGACAAAAGTTATTGGCAGACTTACCTTACTATACATACGTTAGTATCTTTTATCATCTCAAGTAATTTGAGCTTGAATAGGCAAATCTTAGGAAGTTAATCCAAGACTTCTGGATTATAATGGTTCTCTTGTCCTTTTGCATAATTTACATTCATGTAGAATATTCAATAGGGAATAAGTGGTACAATGCATATTTTCCCATTTTGCCCTATCGGGTTCTTTGAGATGTACCTGTTTACTTTTGGATCAACAGTAAATCCCTTTGTAGCTTGAGTAAAAGCTGCATTCATCTGGTCTGCTTAAGATTTATTTTAGAAGAATCATATTTTCCTGCAAAAGTAGGATAGCCAGCTAGCCAAGCTTTTCTCATCTGACCAGCAACTATACAAACAAGTGAACAAAGATTGTGAACATATTTTTCAATTTTCATTTCAAAAGCTGAACAGAGCAGCCTAGTGTATCATTAGGAAGTGTTCAGTAAGCCAACCTTTACAAAAGAGTTGCTGCTTTGCTAGATGCATTTGAATAAACAGTTAAATGCAGCAAATTTAAAACTGCTACCCAAATAATTATTCTGGTTTCTAGATAATTATTGTTTTCTATGTACAAGAAATATTTCCTATGGATCATAGAGTCGAGATTGTTTTGGACATGAATCGCTTGGAGTGACGAGAAGACTCAGGTTTTCTCAGCGTAAACCTGAGAAAAGTCTTCATTAAGTTTCATACGAGCAATGGTTTAAAACATTTATCACATATGTTCAGCTGTGAATATCATGCTTGCTTCTTTGGTATTGACACTGCAGAGCACCAATACTTATAAATTGATCATTGCACTGGTAGAAACCATGTAATCAAAGTCAATTTGGCACATCTTACAAGAAGTTTGAAATATTAAGAGAGCATTATGGTTGCAATATTACAAGTTAAAAAACAATACCCACAATCCACAGTAATTGAGCATTTTACAGAAGAAAGTTGCTGAGCCAAATCTAAGCCGGAAACGCCGCTGGATGGAGATGATGAAGCAGTGTCTCTTTTGAATACGATAACATCTTCTTCTATTCATCACCATCACTGATCCTTAAACGCTAAAGCAATTGCAGCCATGTTTGTGACTATGTTTGCTACCATGCTGTTGCATCTGTATTTTCATATGCATGAAGGAGCTTCATATTTAGTCATTCTTGTGAAAGAAAATACAACCCATTGAGTTATAAGGTCTGCTTAGGAGCAGGTTGTTATATCTTTAACACCAACGTCCTTTCTTTTTTGGCATTAACAACCATACTAATAGTTATGGATTGATCATGACAGACCATGCGATTGAGATTAGAAATTGCATCTCACATGATGCAAGAAATATTTAATGTCAACAAAGAGAGGATATCATTGCAAGTTTAAAAGAAAATATTCACAATCCACACTAATCAGATTGACAGTGCATTTGACAAGACAAAATTTGCTGGGCTGAAACTCAGGGAGCATTGCTGGATCCAGAGCTACAGACCATTTCAACCCTGAGAATATAGATGAACAGATGCTGATGAAGAAGAAGCAGCAGCAGCAGCAGATGATGATGATGATGATGAAGAAGAATGAGAAGATGTAATCTTATTCAAACGAGAGACTACTGATCCTGCCAATTCTGAAACAATTGCAGCCTTGATCTGGCCACGTTTATGAATCCTTCTGCTGCTGTGCTGCTGCATTTGCATTTTCATTTGCATTTGCAAGAAGGAAGCTGTATATTTAGATCCTGCTGCAACGGCTGCCATGTTCATAAAAAAAACCAACCTGTTTTTGAAGATCAAAGGTCTGCTTGGGGCTTTTTATAGCAAAGCACTTGCGGCTTCAAAGGGCGGCTTATATAAAACTTTGAAAATTGAAAAAAAGGTGGCGGCATGGCTGAGATATTTTGCGCACTGGGGTTCAACTTTGACCCCCGTCTGTCAACATTACATATACAGCACAATGGACATTGTAAGTTTCAACAAATTGGCATTCTTTAGATTCCAATACGAGTTAAACAGCCACTCAGTCATGGCATCTATAATATCTAAGCATTGACTATGACATTTTGCTTGCGTTCCTCCATGACCTGGTCTGCATAATGATCTTTTATTTACATCTTGTCCGTTACTAATAAATGGCATGACATGTTCTTCTAAGATTCAATATGAAAAAATACCCTCCAAGTTGCACTGCAAATCCTCTGCTCTGCATTGCAATCTTTAAACTTTTTCCGTATTCATCTTACTTTACAATTGGAAGTTTAGGGCAACTGGTTCGATAAATTAACACTGGCAATGTTGTCGTGTACAGAAAAGTGAAGATCTTGCGCAGAGCTGCGCTGTAACAAGGATGCGGCAAAGCTCTTTACTTTTATTTACTCTACAGGACAACGGAAGGACGGACATTTCCGTGAGAGGTCAGAAATAATGCATTCCTTAGGATATAAGAAATTTCAGATACCAGTGGTGCTTGCTTGTTCAATTTGAGAGTGTTTGCCAGACGTTGTGCAGCCAAACTTGAAGATTTTGTCCTTCCATAAGATGCACATTTTTCTCATGTTCTCTGCTTTACCTAGGAAGCATCTTAGGTGCATGAGGTGTGTGCTCCAGCTGGGGACCATTTCTCCTTATTAGCAGACATATTCATTTAGAACCTTGCAAGCCTTTTTGATGCATTTTCCCACTTCGAGAAAAGTATTTCGTCCCTCAAAGATTTCGTTTATATAAATTTGGCAACCTTTTGCCTAATGCAGGTTACTTTGCTCAGTATTGCCAGAAGCTGAGGGAGATTATTCCTTTGAAGAAATTGCATTTTTCTAGGCATGGAGATTATTCCTTTCAGGAAATTGCATTTTTCTAGGCTGCTTCTGAGGAGCATTTTATGCATATGCTGGGTGCTCCAGCTGTTTGGGAAACATGGGGCCAACATATGCCAAATCCATTTTTCAATACACAATTCACTCCCTTTTGGTGGCATTGCCTTGTTCCTTGCAAATTCTTTGCTGTCATTATTTTCATCTTTAGCATTTCATTGTCTCAGAAGACAAGGTTTAAGCTTATTGTGCGCGAGTGGCAAACACAAGGTTATGACAGAAGGTGTTGGGTCTTGCTGAGGAGGGATTTAGTTGGGCCATAGCAGATATGGTTTGGCCTGCTACATAAGTTGGTACCATGTATCACCTCAAGTAATATGCTGAGAAATAGGAAGTAAGATAATTATATACTTTGAAAGAAAGGTGCACCATAGCTTTTGCTACTTGAGATAAAAATCCTATTTTCCTGCAGATGTAAGACAGCCAAGCTAGTCAAGCTTTTTTCATCTCAGTAGCAACTACACAAAACAAATAAAGCCAAGTTAGTCAAGCTTTTTTCATCTCAGTAGCAACTACACAAAACAAATAAACAAGTTAATGGCTGAGCAGAGCAGCCTAATGAGCGTTCACTTGAGCCAACTGCTAGAAAAGAGTTACTGCATTGTTAGATGCATTTGAATACACTGTTAAAATGCAACAAATTTCAAACTGCTCCATTTCCATGCACAAGATAAATTATTGCTTTCTATGGACAAGTAATATTTTCTATGAATCATTTGCACTTGAGATTGTCTCAAGTGCATGAATGAGGTAGTTGTGTGGAGTAACGAGAAGTGAGCCTAAGCAGAAATCTGAAAAGAGCCTTCATTAAAGTTTCAGATGCGAACTGGCTTAAAACATTCAACACATATATTCAGCTGTCAAATATCATGCTTGCTTGTTTGGTATCCCTGTATGCTGCTCTCAAGTATGATGTTAAGATGATGGAGTGTGGCTTTTGAATAAGGCCACAGCTTCTCACTCATATGAAATATGTTTGCTGCTTGGCTCTTGCATCTGTATTTGCATATGCATGAAAGAATCTATTCCTGCTGTAGCCACCTGTTTGAGTTAGAAGATCTGCTTGTAGCAGGATATCATTTCTTTGATATCTTTCTTTTTTCTTTGGATTAACCACCACTAATATTCATGGACTGATCATTACAGACCCATGTTTGAGATATTGAATTACATCTCACAAGACACAAGAAATATTTAATGTCAAGAAAGAGCGGACATAGTTGCATGATTGCAATGTTCAGCTTAAAAGAAAATATTCAAAATTTACATTAATTACACTGAAACAATGAGGCAAATAGGCATTTGACAAGACAAAAATTGCTGCCTGAAACCAAGTGAGCATAGCCGAGAAGATAATCTATCATGGGCGAATCCTCAACTGTGATGGCTCTTGTTGTTTGTGATTTGATGATGAACAGATGATGATGATGATGATGAAGAAGAAGCAGATGATGACGAAGAATGAGAAGGAGATGTGATCTTGCTCAAAAGAGAGACTACTGATCCTGCCAGATCTGAAGCGATTGCAGCCTTGATCTGGCCACGTTTATGAATCCTTCTGCTGCTATGCTGCTGCATTTGCAAGAAAGAAGCTGTATATTTAGATCCTGCTGCAACGGCTGCCATGTTCATCAAAAGAAACCAACCTGTTTTTGAAGATAAAAGGTCTGCTTGGGGCTTTTTATAGCAAAGCACTTGCGGCTTCAAAGGGCGGCTTATACAAAACATATAAAACTTTGAAAATTGAAAAAAGGTGGCGGCATGGCTGAGATATTTTGCGCACTGGGTTTCAACTTTGACCCCGTCTGTCAACATTACAGAGACAGCGCATTGGACACTGTAAGTTTCAACAAATTGGCATTTTTTACATTCCAATACGAGTTAAATAGCCACTCAGTCATGGCATCTATAATATCTAAGCATTGACTATGACATTTTGCTTGCATTCCTCCATGACCTGGTCTCATGGTCTGCATAATGATCCTTTATTTACATCTTGTCCGTTATTAATAAATGGCATGACATGTTCTTCTAAGATTCAATATGAAAAATAGCCTCCAAGTTGCACTGCAAATCCTCTGCATTGCAACCTTTAAACGGAAGTTTAGGGCAACTTGTTCGATAAATTAACACTGGCAACGTTGTCGCGTACAGAAAAGTGAAGATCTTGCGCAGACGGGAGGGTACTACACCGCTGTAACAAGGATGCAGCAAAGCTCTTTACTTTTATTTAATCTACATGACAACGGAAGGACGGACATTTCCGTGAGAGGTCAGAATTAATGCATTCCATAGGATATAAGAAATTTCAGATACCAGTGCTTGCTCGTTCAATTTGAGAGTGTTTGCCAGACGTTGTGCAGCCAAACTTGAAGATTTTAAGATGCACATTTTTCTCATGTTCTCTGCTTTTACCTAGGAAGCATCTTAGGTGCATGAGGTGTGTGGTCCAGCTGGGGAGCATTTCTCCTTATTTAGCAGACATGTTCAATTAGAACCTTGCAAGCCTTTTTAATTCATTTTCCCACTTCGAGAAAAGTATTTTGTCCCTCAAAGATTTCGTGTATATAAGTCTGGCTGCCTTTTGCTCAGTATTGCCAGACGCTGAGGAAGATTATTCCTTTGAAGAAATTGCATTTTTTTAGGTATGGAGATTATTCCTTTTAGGAGATTGCATTTTTCTAGGCTGCTTCTAAGGAGCATTTTATGCATGTGCTGGGTGCTCCAGCTGTTTGGGAAACATGGGGCCAACATATGCCAAATCCATTTTTCAATACACAATTAACTCCCTTTTGGTGGCATTGCCTTGTTCCTTGCAAATTCTTTGCTGTCATTATTTTCATCTTTAGCATATCATTGTCTCAGAAGACAAGATTTAAGCTTATTGTGCGCGAGTGGCAAACACAAGGTTATGACAGAAGGTGTTGGGTCTTGCTGGGGAGGGCTTTAGTTGGGCCATAGGAGATATGGTTTTGCCTGCCACATAGGTTGGTACCATGTATCACCTCAAGCAATATGCTGAGAAATAGGAAGTAAAATAATTATATACTTTGAAAGAAAGGTCACCATAGCTTTTGCTGCTTGAGATAAAAATCCTATTTTCCTGCAGATGTAAGACAGCAAAGCTAGTCAAGCTTTTTCCATCTCAGTAGCAACTACACAAAACAAATAAAGCCAAGTTAGTCAAGCTTTTTTCATCTCAGTAGCAACTACACAAAACAAATAAACAAGTTAATGGCTGAGCAGAGCAGCCTAATGAGCGTTCACTTGAGCCAACTGCTAGAAAAGAGTTACTGCATTGTTAGATGCATTTGAATACACTGTTAAAATGCAACAAATTTCAAACTGCTCCATTTCCATGCACAAGATAAATTATTGCTTTCTATGGACAAGAAATATTTTCTATGAATCACTTGCACTTTGAATGAGGTGGTTGTCTGGAGTAACGAGAAGTGAGCCTAAGCAGACATCTGAAAAGAGCCTTCATTAAAGTTTCAGATGCGAACTGGCTTAAAACATTCATCACATATATTCAGCTGTCAAATATCATGCTTGCTTGTTTGGTATCCGTGTATGCTGCTCTCAAGTATGATGATAAGATGATGGAGTGTGGCTTTTGAATAAGGTCACAGCTTCTCACTCATATGAAATATGTTTGCTGCTATGCTCTTGCATCTGTATTTGCATATGCATGAAAGAATCCATTCCTGCTGTAGCCACCTGTTTGAGTTAGAAGATCTGCTTGTAGCAGGATATCATTTCTTTAATATCTTTCTTTTTTCTTTGGATTAACCATCACTAATATTCATGGACTCATCATTACAGACCCATGTTTGAGATATTGAATTACATCTCACAAGACACAAGAAATATTTAATGTCAAGAAAGAACGAACATAGTTGCATGATTGCAATGTTCAGCTTAAAAGGAAATATTCAAAATCTACATTGATTAGACTGAACCAATGAGGCAAATAGCCATTTTGACAAGACAAAAATTGCTGCCTGAAACCAAGTGAGCATAGCCGAGAAGATAATTTATCATGGGCGAATCTTCAACTGTGATGGCTCTTGTTGTTTGTAATTTGATGATGAACAGATGATGATGATGAAGATGAAGCAGATGATGACGAAGAATGAGAAGGAAATGTGATCTTGCTCAAAAGAGAGGCTACTGATCCTGCCAGATCTGAAGCAATTGCAGCCTTGATCTGGCCACGTTTATAAATCCTTTTGCTGCTTTGATGCTGCATTTTCATTTGCATTTGCATCAACGAAGCTGTACATTTAGATCCTGCTGCAGCGGCTGCCATGTTGATTAAAAAAAAACCCACCTGTTTTTTTGTAGATAAAAGATCATCTGCTTGGGGGCCTCTTTATAGTCTTAGAGTAGTTGCGGCTTCAAAACGGCGGCTTATCAAACATAGGCCTACATTAAAACTTCAAAAATCATGAGAAACAGTGGCGGCATGGCTGCCTGGTTGTCAGATATTTTCATCTTTAAAATTTCAACCCGTGAACATTACTTTTATATATACAGCCACCATCTATAACACTTTATGTTTTGACAATTGTCCATATTTTAATCCAGTGCGAGTTAATTGGATGCACATCATACCTATGACATTGGCTTGACTTGTTGCTGGCCTTATCCGTGGCCTGGTCTGCATGATGATGCTTTTTCATCATTTATAAGTCCGACATAACATAGTCATCAAGATTCAAAATAAAAATATTTCTTCGAATTGAGCTCATCTACAGTGCCCGCAACAATCCGGCATTTAAAACATAAGTGCAAGAGTAAGATTACTTGAGTGCGGCATTTAAAACATAAGTGCAAGAGTAAGATTACTTGAGTTTGAGATTACTCCAGCATAAGTGCAAGAGTAAGATTACTTGAGTTTGAGATTACTCCAGAATGGGCATGGTTAAAGCCTAATCATAAGAAAACATTTTACAAGAAGCGGAAGAGCTAATGCTAATCTTGAAGCTAATTTGAAGGGCTAGATAACGTCATGTGCAGTGACGTTATAGCCCAGGAAAAAATGGCCGAGTGACCATGTGGCCAGGAAAGTCCGAGGCTGCGTACGGCCTCGGACTTTCTTGGCCACGAGGCCATTTTTGACTGGCCATAACGCCTTTGCACAGGGCATTATCAGCCTTAACATCCTTGGCCGAAGCATTTGGCAGAGCCGCCATGGCCAAGCTTGGCCCAACAAGCTGTGACTCTAGTTTTAAAATCGTTGTTGATGTTTTTCCAGGTACTAGAGGATTTCTGCCATCGCTGAGCTTGCTCATGCAATGGAGTATTATGTATGACAGAGTATTAGAGTATGGAACAGGTACCAGGAACATAACATAGTATATATCGGACTATTAGGTATGGAGTCGTTTGAATCAAGCACTGGATTAGCAAGAATCTTCGAAAAAATCCAAACAGGGAAAAAGCCCAAGAGGTAGAGCTCTGGATTTTACCTGCGTCAATCTGCCTCTGCAGCTCTCGAATCTATGCTTCGACCACGACTCTTGAATCCACCACTGCAGCTCTTGAATCTGTGCAAAACAGGGGCTATCGAATCTATATATGCTTTGACCACAACTCTTGAATTCGCTGCTGCAGCTCTTGAATATGTGCAAAATAGGGACTATCGACTCTGTGCTTCGACAACGGCTCTTGAATCCATCGTTGCAGCTCTTGAATATGTGCAGAATAAAGCACAGTTTCATTAACTATGGACAAATCTTGAATTCGTGGACTTTTTTAGAAATTGACATGAACACGACACAAAAACGATTTTATTGATCATGCAATACATTCAGTTGCGCTTTTCAACTAGAGCTGAATATGTTTTGGCTACGAGCTGTGGAATCTTGATGGTGTTGGAAAGCTTCTTCTTGTTGGATGGAGACCAGGTGAAGTCGATGGTGTCTAGGTCGATCCGGTCACTAGCTGTTGTTGGTCTCTATCTCTTCTTCCGGCGATTCACATAATTGGTAAGGTACACCTGGTTCCTCACCGGAACTGGTTCCCACCAAGTCAATTGAATGGTCTCAAAGTTCTCCTTCCTATCATCCATTTGAGGGTCTTCTGTAGAGTACCCTACCCAGGTAGGGCAAAAGACGTCATCCGGGGGTACAAGAATAAATATGCCCTTTTGTAGGTCTTTGTATGGATTGAACTCTGGTATAGGCCTATCTTTCCGTGGACCAACGTAGGCCAGAGTGATGCTTGCCAGCGGTTCCACCACCACTGCCATCTCGGGACGTTTCGGTGCAAGCTGCCTAGTTTGCGGCCATAAGTCCTTATAGCACCCTTCAGGGCAAGTTACCTTGCCTAGTTCCTGCAAGAGGTGCATCCAATACTCAATCGTGGAAGTAAACTATGTGGAGTCCTCCACATTCTTCGAGTTGTCGGTTCTATGATATTGCAAGCTAGTGCAAGATATGCTTATAGATACGGTTGCGTAACTGGCTTAGGTCCTTAACCGATTTCTTTGGTGGCAAAATTTTGGTGGTTCCTCACTAGCGTCAGGGGCTTGCCATCTTTATCCTCTTTCCACATTTTAATACCTTCAGCAGGAAGCCAGTCCAAGAAGCTAGGCCTACCCTTAGTGTACATGACTGGCCACTCCCCATTCATAGCAAACTTGAAGGCAAGAGGCGTGGCATGACCTGTCAACCTGCCATCTCCATCAGGGATGTAGCCATCGATGAAACCCTTCCAATCTGGTACTGTCAACAACGTATGGCACAGGGGCCTTGTTGTTGCATGTGTAGAACTCATATAACAGTTCAGGCATGGTTAGTACCTCAGCTTTCGTTAGGTTCCCTAACAGGTTGCCGAACATCCCATCAATATCCTCGTGAGTACGGCCGGGCATCATGTAAGCCCAATTCTATCTCCTCAAACACACCTAGATGGGTTAAGTATGACAAGTAGGAGAAAACATACCTGTTCTTGTTCTGTCCAGATGCATTATCGAGTTGTAAAAGGACGGTTCGAGGTAGTCGCTTAAAAGACGACCCCTCTGGTGCCGATAGTACATCTGACAAGCCAGAGTTGATCAGGGATAGCTTTGAGGTCAGTGCTTTGGTGTCTCTAACTGCACATGCCCAAGATGGTGTAGATGGGTTTGGCAATGCTAAATGTCTCGCCCCATGTTCGTGCACCATCTCCAATCACTTCAAGACGCTATTCAGAGAACCGACATGGAAGTTCGAGTCGTCTGGCCAAAGATCCAAAGAGAAGTTCCCATATGCACCCCTGCCATGGCCATGTGCAATAGCACCCGTCAGGGACGTCTTCAACTTGTCAAGCCTCCAGAGAGACTTGACAGATTGCTGCAACTTTGGAATCATTGTCTTGGTCTCGTACATTTTATCATGGATGATGCACACGGCTTTCGTCAGGTTCTTGTGTGAGTACACCCTCCATGACCAATACTGCGTACGACAAGATACTTGTTCCAATCTATGTGCTCTCCATTGCTCATGTAGCAGATTCCTTTCAGTCTGATCCTTTGCCTTCAACAACTTGGTTCGGATCACTTAACACGTGTCGCATTTGGAGAATGCTATTTTTCGCGCAATCGTCACATCATAAAGGGTCGTCTCCAAGTTCTATAAAACCCGGTGTGAGAAACCTTCTTTCCAGTCAAGGCAACCACCTCTGCATTTACCTCCTCTAGAATGCAAGTCCTAGTGAACATTCCAGGCAATTTTCTAGCATTCTCTCGAATACCGAATTCATTCCTCCTGCTCGTGTGTGGCATCGACTCGCAATTGTCTTTCACGAACATGGAGAAAATTGTTGCAGATGCTAATGTAGAAGCCCTGGGTTTTATTGAACGAACATTTCCATGCTCCACCTTACGAGCACCCCCTCTGAACTCAGCTTCCCATTTCAGGTACCCTGATTTGGAGATCCCAAGACCCAGATACCAAGCCTTCTCGTATACCGGCTTGCCGTTTAGCATTAGCTTCCCAACATGTTGACCTCTGATGTTGTTTCCGCGCATGTCGTACACATAGTTGACACGATCTGTGGATTTCATAGAGTAAAAATCTTTCCTGAGATTGATTACCTCAATGCGTGAGAAATTAGAAGCGCATCTCTTTTTGTAGCAAGTAGTCTTACGGAACTTCAAGACTGCCTCCTTTGTAATAATACGATTACTCTTAGGTGCCCGCTTCACTTTCCTGGGTTGACGGGTGTGCATTGTGTATTTGCGCTTCTCGTAGTTTGGATGCATCTGAACTACACTACTGCCAACACTAGAGATGACCTCCTGTTGCACTCCAATCCTTGCACTCAGGATCTCTGAAACCTTCACCCCACCCACACGGACATAGTCACTACTCCATCTCACCAGCATCCCAGGCTTTGGATGATAGAGGCACCCCATGCAATGCAAGTTCACAACTGCGGGCAGTGGAAAACCCTCAGTGACAGTCACGTCCAGGCAGGACATGCCTAAGTACTGGTCACACACTGCATCCTCCGGATCGGTGAATGAAATGAAGGCTTTTCCAGTAGGAGTGTCACTACACGAATGTCATACCTCACAGCACTCCTCAATAAGTGTGTACCTAGTAAAAGGCATCGCACCGTTGACACTAGCCAGTGGTGTAGCCCCATGTTCGTCCCCTTCGGCATTTGCAGAACCCTTGTCTCCCATGTGTTCTCCCGCTATACGCCTCTTACGGCACCTAGAGGCCGCACTCTCGGCTATCTCCTCGCGAACATCCTCCCTAGGCCAGATCACGAAGGACCCTTTTGCTTCTCCCAGGTTACTCGCTTCTGGAGTAGACCAAGGTAGAGCAGCTTCTCTGATAAGCACATCTTCGATACCAATACTGACCATGCCTTCTGGAATCTGTTTGAAATGGCATGTCGGACCACCAAGAAAACCTCGTCCAACAATCCTCCCATCTAGATACAGGTTCAGCAACTGCATGAAATACAACTGTCAGACGGTGATAAGCAACCACAAAAAAATATCAAAAATAATTTACACATGAAAACTAGCCACATTTATGACAACAATTTAATCCGATTACATAAAATTGGGCTTTCGTCGAATTTGTTTTTACCTCCGGAACCTGTTATTTTGTGTATCCTTTTAGTTCCCGAGATCAAATAGGACGCCAAATTTGAACCATGGACCTCCAAGGACATCCGCCGAATTTGTTTTAACCTCCGGAACCTGTTATTTCACGTGTCCTTGGAGTTCCCGAGATCAAATTGGGTGGACGCCCAATTTGAACCTCAAGGACACACAAAATAAAGTGAGTGAGGGCAAATTGGGCGGTGGCCCAATTTCAATGAGCCTTCCCATGCAAGTGGGCAGCTACTCATGTCAAAGACTTACCGATTACCAATTGATATTTTCGAATGTGGCTTTTATGAATTGGTAATCGAAAAATCCTTGACATGAGCGGCAGCCCACTTGCCTTGAAGGGCCTTAATCCGGCGGCCGCCCAATTTGAACCCTGGACCTCCGAACACACACAAAATGAAGTGAGTGAGGGCAAATTGGGCGGTGGCCCAATTTCAATGAGCCTTCTCATGCAAGTAGGCAGCTACTCATGTTGAAGACTTACAGATGAGCAATTGACATTTTCGAAAGTGGCATTTATGAATTGGTAATCGACAAATCCTCGACATGCGCAGCAGTCCACTTGCCTTGAAGGGCCCTAATCCGACGGCTGCCCAATTTGATGAACAGTGTAAAATATCACGAAGTGGCAGACCAAAACAGGAAATATCAGATTGTGAAGACGTTTTTGCATTCATTAAATAGATCCACAGACAATCTCTACAATCACATGGGATTTCCTTGATACCCAGGCTCGTCATGAGCTGGTGGCAAAGCTACTCGATCAACTTCAAAAACCCCATGCTCCTTAACCCACACAAGTTGGACAACAACACGGTATGTTTTCCTATTGTCTTTGCCCTCCAGCCCCATGGCCACAGAATGCAAGAATGGATCGAGATGCAAGCTCCCTTTGCTCGCATCTGTAAAGATCATAGTAGTTCATAGAACAAGTAATGGATTCTACACATTCTGGTGCAGGAGGCAAGGAAGAGCGGCATTGGCAACCACGCAAAGTGGAATGCGAGACATGGCAGAAGCTAGTCCCACTTCTCAATTGCTTGCCTTTTTATAGCAGAAAAGTCCATTGTAACATGCAACCTAGTTGAGAGACATGTGTACAATTGTCAGACGTCAAATCATACCAAATTGGGCGGACGCCCAGTTTGGTCAGGTAATTCAACAAGGTTAGGATATTTAAGACTTCCTAGGAATATGCAGGGCCAAATTGGGCGCCGTCCAATTTCAAGTTTCAGTTTCACAACTGGGCAAAATAGTGCCACAAGTGCCTCTAATCGACTGCCTCCTCAAAATGGGTTGCGCCCAATTTAAGGTGGCAGCAAAAAAGAGGCACGAGTGGCACTATTTCGGCCCAATAAAAATGTGGCTAACATTTTAGCAGACAATGTCAAGTCAGCTTTATATCTACTGGTATGCCCAGCTTTGAGGATGCTCCTACAATGGCATGCATTCAACATAACAACATGCTCATTGTTTAGTGGCATGCATTTATCCTAACAAGTAAAGATACTTGCAATAGGGACTCCGCTCTTGGGCACCCATAATGAGATGCAAAAAATACTGATTGCATCTCACTATGGGTGGCTCCATAGTGAGATACAATTAGTTTTGTTGAAAAATGCTAGTTCTGAAGAAACAATGCAGCACACTAGGCAAGCAAGTACCAAATCACGCATCAATGCTTCTAAACTCAGTAATATTAACAATAGGTACCCATGTGCTAGTGGAACTGCCCTTATGGGTTGTTTGCGCCATCAAAATATCAGCAAAAGATTACAGTAGTTCCAACCCCAAAAATGTGGGATCTCTCCTTAATTAAACTAATATTTGG